>VKGM01011127.1:4514-18871 GCA_007844875.1 Busseola fusca | reverse complement strand
ACGTATCCTATTATATTATTCCTGGTTATAAGCCAACTGTGTGCCAAATTTCACCAAATCCGTTCAGTCGTTTTTGTGTGAAAGAGTAACAAACATCCATCACTCACACATACATAGATCCTCACAAGCTTTCGCATTTATAATATTAGTAGGAGCATATATTTTGTTCTCTCCTGCATCATCTTAGTTCTTTAGCAACCGAATTCACTAGCTATTTTATTTCTCTCCGTAGCTGGTTCAAAAAAATAAGCTACGTGTATATTTTGTAGCTCTAACAAAAACGAAAAACTTTGAACAAAGTATGAATTTGAAAGGAAAATATGCAATACTAACGCTGAACATAAGAAGTAAAGAAAACCTCAAGCTTTGAAACTCTTTCTTGAACCGTGGAACGCTAAACAAACTTTGTATGAAGTAAAATAACAAAAATCTCAAGTAGGATAATAGTACTACTGTTCCTTCAACCTATTAATATCAAATTATGATTAGGAAGTTTAGTTTTCCCTTCAAACAGACGTCAGCGGGGGAATTGCGTAACACTGTCAAGTGTTCCCCCGCTGGTATCTGATGTACCTAGCAATCGGTTTCATTTTGACAGTTCAACAATATTCATTACGTTATTTACGTTGTTGAGCAGACACATTTTTCGAACATATGGAGCAATGGTTTAGCAATGTGCTTCAAAATGATTCAAATTAATAGTCTTAGTGTGTTACGTAATTAGGGTGCTGCTTATTATACACGGTTAAATCAAATTAGAAAATCTGCAGACGTGATGGATCGATATCTAAATATAATAAAATAAAAAGATTTTTTTTGATTTTCTTAGACAGACGGAGAGTGGAGTCTTAGAATTAGAGTCCCATTTGTACCCTTTAGGTATAAAACCCTAAAAAAGAAAAGATGAAAAATAGTTTAATAAGCATAAACAAAACGCACATTACAAATTGAAAAAAAAAAACCGGCCAAGAACTTGTCGGGCCACGCTCAGTGTAGGCACAATATAATTTATAGATAATTATACTGTGGTGTAGGGTTCCGTAGTTTCCTGACCGTCACAATAAGTGGTTTAAATATCTCACCACGACTTCGGAGTTATGTCAGCTAATTTAATTTGACCCTTATTGCGTAACACACTATTACTATCAATTGGAATGATTTTGAAGCATACTTATTGCGAATCCGTTGCTCCATATGTTCGAAAAACTTGTTGGTGTAACGTCTTAATAATGTAATGAATGTTGTTGAACTGTTAAAATGAAACCTATTACTACTGATAGTGTGATACGCAATTACTATGCTATATTGAGTTTGAGCTGCTTAGTTTCATTATTTATGTCTATAGATAGGTATGTAGGTAAGCATGCATGCAAGTATTTGCTCGACTCAATCAAGACAGAACAATAACCGTGCTGTATTGAGTTTGAGCTGCTTAGTTTCATTACTAATGTCTATAGACAGGTATGTAGGTAAGCATGCATGTAAGTATTTGCTCGACTCAATGAAGACATAACAATAACCGTGCTGTATTGAGTTTGAGCTGCTTAGTTTCATTACTTATGTCTATAGATAGGTATGTAGGTAAGCATGCATGCAAGTATTTGTTCGAATCAATCAAGACAGAACAATTACCCTACTGTATTGAGTTTGAGCTGCTTAGTTTCATTACTAATGTCTATAGATAGGTATGTAGGCAAGCATTCATGCAAGTCTTTGCTCGAATCAATCAAGACAGAACAAATAACGTGCTGTATTGAGTTTGAGCTACTTTGTTTCATTACTAATGTCTATAGATAGGTGTGTAGGTAAGCATGCATGCAAGTATTTGTTCGACTCAATCAAGAAAGAACAATTACCGTGCTGTATTGAGTTTGAGCTGCTTAGTTTCATTACTAATGTCCATAGATAGGTATGTAGGTAAGCATGCATGCAAGTATTTGTTCGAATCAATCAAGACAGAACAATTACCGTGCTGTATTGAGTTTGAGCTGCTTAGTTTCATTACTAATGTCTATAGACAGGTATGTAGGTAAGCATGCATGCAAGTATTTGATCGGCTCAATCAAGACAACAACGAATGCTTATCAGAGAATATCAACGTCAGATGAAAGTATTTTGAACAGCAACCTAAACGTTTTCTGTATTAATATTTGCATACTAGCGCTTTGCCAGCAACTTTGTCCGTATTTATCCACATAATTTTTTAAAAATCCTTCATTATCCCTTCTCTACATCATAAAGGCTAAATTACAGCTTTGGAAGTCCAAGGGTTTGGGCTGGACGTTGATGAGTTAATCAGTGTGAGTCAGGACTTTACTTTTTAAATGTATTGATTTTGCTCAGGCATTTTTCCGTGTTTTGTTTTAAAGTTGAAAGCCGCTAATTTGTCATAACATTTTTATAGCACCGAAATCCTTTAGAGACAAGTCAAAATACGGCCGAAGTGCGGGAAGGGGCTGTTAAAATTTCCGATATCAATTTCTGACATTTTGTCGAACACCCTCTTAACGGATGTCGACATTTGAAAGGATAGGGGTGGGTACGCTTGTAAGATAAGGATTGCTATTCTCACGTGCTCAGAACATGAGCTCTATACTCGTATGGTACAACTAAGTAGAATCTGCTTGTAAACTCATCAACCATTTTTCACTGAGAAATTATGTGTTTGCCACTTGCACAGTACCTAATCTCTGGCTCTTGAATAACACTTCAATGCACTTGTTAGGTCACATCAATCAAGATAATGATCACCGAGGTCATCATGACCTCTTCGTACCTTAATAGTTTTTCGAAGAGATAAGATGTAAACTTCTTTCATTTCAATGTCTGTCAAACTTATTTCCTGTTGAATACTTCTGAAGACTTATCCCGAGACAGACTGTAAACAACAAAGAAAGACATGTTCTTAAAGACTACATTGTACTTTTACTACAACAAAGACA
Source organism: Busseola fusca (assembly GCA_007844875.1). Classification (NCBI taxonomy): domain Eukaryota; kingdom Metazoa; phylum Arthropoda; class Insecta; order Lepidoptera; family Noctuidae; genus Busseola; species Busseola fusca. The sequence goes on along the minus strand of VKGM01011127.1, from coordinate 15,929 downwards.
ATCGCAATCACTTTAGAAATAAAACCTTAATTGCAACGTTTTACACGCCTCGTACTTGCATGCTCCACTATTACGTACCGATATGAGGTATTTAATATCCGAGATAAGACGTGGGAACAGCTTTGAAGTAGTTTTCACGTACATATTTGAGGTGGGAATTGATGTATACAGGATGACTTATAATTCGACGTATCTCTTCCAGGACGTGATAATTGTCATAATATATGTCAAGTGTTGAGATATTCGAATAAGGAACAGAATAAAATGTCAGTCTTAGTCAACCCGTCTTTCATTTACAACATGGTGACAGCGGTGCTGAAAAAATAATTTAAATTAACACCCAAAGATCTAGGAACAACATAAAAATACAGTAAAAGTGTAGTGGCTACAGTAAACAATGGAACACGCACGGCCTCCGGCGGAATTGTGTCTGGAAGGTGGACCAGTCAGTCGGGCCGAGGCGTGGCAAAAATGGCTGAAGCAATTCAACGTGTTTTTAAAAGCGTCAGGTGTCCACAAAGAACCAGCTGATGTCAAAGCAAGTTTATTGGTGAATTTGGTCGGATCGGAGGGATACGACGTGTATACAACTTTCAAATTCACCAAAGACCAGAACAAAGAATGCTTCGATACGCTAGTGCAAAAATACAACGAACATTTCGGAACTAAACAGAACACTACGATGGCTCGATTCAAGTTTTTCACAAGAAACCAGGACGAAGGAGAATCTATAGACGACTATGTGACGGCACTAAAGCTTCTCACTCAGCGATGCGACTTCGAGCATCTAGAAGAGGGCCTGGTGCGAGATAGGATCGTGTGCGGGGTCCGCGACAGCAAGCTGCGCGATCGACTACTCAGGGCAGACGATCTCACTCTGGAAAAAGCTGTAAAAATCAGTCAAGCTAACGAGATTTCAACGGAGGAGCAGATGCAGATAGAGGGTACTAAGACTCAGATGGTAGCAGTTGACGCGATGTACGCGCGTGGTGCGTACCGCGCGAGCACGAGCAGAGGCGCCGGCGCGGCGGCGGCAGCCAGGCGAGCACGTGGCGGCGGGGCCGGTGTGCGGCAGCCGCAGCGCGGCGCGCTCGCTCAACATGGCGTGCTTGGAAAAGTGTTGTGTGCTGCGTGCGGTATAGATAGTTGTGATGGCAATAAATGTGCAGCTAAAAATGCAATGTGCTTTTGGTGCAGTGAAAAAGGACATTTTAAAAACATGTGTCCGAAATTGCGTAGGCGTGTGTTACAGATCAACGCTGGTATAGAGTCCAACGCTGACGTGATCGTCGACGAGGATGACGATGGGTTATACTACGTTTCCTCACTATCAAGGAAAATGGATCGTAAAGACTCTAAATGGTATGAAACCTTGACTTTTAAGTGTACCGGAGCTAATGAAAGTTTTAAGTTAGATTCAGGGTCAGATATAAATGTAATTTCACTAAGTACATTTAAGAGACTAGGGCTACCAAACGAGGTAATAAGTTCAGATAACACGAGGGCGCAATCATTTTGTGGAAATTATATACTGATAGCAGGTTATTGTTATCTAATTAGGTGTGTTTGAGTAAGCTTCCAGTGGACGGCATTTTCCCTGCTCCTGCTTCCTCAGGGGTCTGTTCCCTTTGCAACTCTCTTCCTGCTGCATATCAACGATCTTATGATTCCCGGAATCTATGGGTATGCAGATGACAGCACAGTTGTAAAGAGATACCTACCTGCCGAGTGCTCGGGCCAGTAAGGAACTAATCCAGATCGAAAGACAGGCTATGGTAGAGCATACGAATGTCGCACTTCAGGCAGTCTCCGATTGGGGCGAAGCCAATCTTGTGGCATTCAACGCCGCCAAAAACAGGCGCGTCTGTTCACCGCCAAAAGGAGCCCGTTCACATTGGCTCCTGTTTTCCAGAGTATATCCTTGGAGTGCACCGACCGCCTTCAGCTTTTGGGAGTTGAAATTTCCTCAAACCTAAACTTTGGGCGGTTCATTGATTCCAAAGCCAAGATGGCTGCTAGAAAACTAGGCGTTCTTGCAAAGGTCTGGCGGCACTTCACGCCGAGACAGCTTCTAATGTTATACACGGCACAGGTCCGATCGTGTGTGAAGTACCGCAGCCACATAATGCAAAAGAAGCTTTGGACTCGGTGGAGAGGCGTGCGGAGAGGCTAATTGGTTATCCAGATTTGGGTAAGTCTCTAAAGCCTGGAGCATAGGCGTAGGGTAGCCAGCATTTCGGTATTCTATAGGATGCATTTTGGAGTGTGCACAAGAATTACATGACTTAATTCCGCCTTCATCATTCCATCATCGGACGACCCGTATTTCGGCAAGTATCCACCTTTTTTTTTGTGGGTGGTAAATCCTCAAATGACTTCTCCCGCTCTGGGCGGAGCGGAAGGGCGTGTCGGACTAAAACCAACCCATGCTCCTTCACCTATCTATGCGACCCAGGGAACCCGGTTACTCTTTGATACGCTCCACGGCCCTGGGCAGGCATCGGTCCTTATGGACCCCAAGCAATGCCGACTGCAACTCTTTGAGGCGCGCGCGGAACACGACGCGCCGTCGACCCGGGCTTGGTCCTTACTGGGCGGCGAGCTACCCATTGCTCGCCGCCCGCAGGCCCGCGCCTACGATGGCCGGGAGTTTGGTGCCGTCTCCCGACAAACCAAGGCGTCTCCTGCGGCGGCTAGGGGCGAGAGGGCGCTGCGACCATCTCTCCCTCTCGTGCTCCGCCTCCATCTTTCCGAGCATTACTACTTCGCAGAAGGAGGCGACAGCCTGCCATGCGCTCTCGCTCCGGACCATGTCCTGGACCAGGGCCGGACGCGAGAGATCACCGCCGCCTATCGCCACCACGAGGACACGGCGGTGCTCCACCCAAGCGGGGCAGACCTCCACCGTATGAAGTATCCACCCTTACGTTGTTGACACCGCTACAACCCGGACGAAGCGTTTTGCCTCGTCGTTTATAGCGCGCACATAGAAGAACTGGAACAATTTGCCTGCAGCGGTCTTCCCGTCAGATTACAATTTAGGTGTTTTCAAGGCTATAGTGAATATGCTCATAATAAACAAGTGTGCTTAACCATCAACGACTGCATCACTGCTTACCATCAAGCGGGATCGCAGTCAAGTAATAGTTTATAAAATTAAAAAAAAGCTAACAAACATCACACTTATATGATATTTCACCAGAGTGCAATCGAATATGCTGTGATAAATTACTCTTTTGACTAAAACTGCGCTGACCTACATCACACTGATAAGGTTTTCGAGCAGTGTGTATACGAATATGTTTAGTTAATGTGCCCTTTTCACTAAAACTGCGCTGACACACATCACACTTATAATAAAGAATTTTGGGTAGTGTGCGTTCAAATATGCCAAGATAAACGACCTTTAAAACAGAACTTATAGGATGTTTAGCCAAAGTGCATTCGAATATGCCGAGATCAATGACCTTTAAGACTAAAACAGAGTTGATATAAATCACATTCATAAGGTTTTTCACCAGTGTGTATACGAATATGTTTGGTTAAGTTGCCCTTTTCACTTAAACTGCGCTGACGCAACCTCATAGGATGTTACGCCAGCATGCGATCGAATATGCCGTGATAAATGACCCTTTAGAGTAAAACAGCTTTGACATAAATCACTTTCATAAGGTTTTTTTGTGTATACGAATATGTTTATTTAAGTTGTACTTTTCACTAAAACTGTGCTGACATACATCACACTTATAAGGTTTTTCACCAGTGTGTATACGAATACGATTAGTTAATTTGCTCTTTTCACTAAAATTGCGCTGACATACATCACACTTATGGGGTTTTGCACCAGTGTGTATACGAATATGTTTAGTTAATTAATATACTCTTTTCACTAAAACTGCACTGACATACATCACACTTATGGGTGTTTCGCCAGTGTGCGTACGAATATGCTGTAATAAATGACCCTTTTGAATCAAACTGCGCTGACATACATCACACTTATACGGTTTTTCACCAGGTGTATACGAATATGAATAGTTCATTTGCCCTTTTCACTAAAACTGCGCTGACATAAATCGCACTTATAAGGTTTTTCGCCAGTGTGCATACGAATATGCCGTGATGACCCTTTAGAGTAAAACAGCGTTGACATAAATCAGATTCATAAGGTTTTTTTGTGTACACGAATATGTTTAATCAAGTGGCTCTTTTCACTAAAACTGCGCCGAAATACATCACACTTATGGGCTTTTTCACCAGTGTGTATACGAATATGTTTAGTTAATTTGCCCTTTTCACTAAAACTGCGCAGACATACATCACACTTATAGGGTGTTTCGCCAGTGTGCGTACGAATATGTTGTGATAAATGACCCTTTCGTATAAAACTGTGCTGACATACATCACACTTATGGGGTTTTTCACCAGTGTGTATAGGAATATGCTTTGGTAATCCACCCTTTCGAGTAAAACTGCGCTGACATACATCACACTGATACGGTTTTTCGCCAGTGTGTATACGAATATGCCGTGATGACCCTTTAGAGTAAAACAGCGTTGACATAAATCAGATGCATAAGGTTTTTTTGTGTACACGAGTATGTTTAATCAAGTGGCTCTTTTCACTAAAACTGCGCTGACACACATCACACTTATATGGTTTTTCGCCAGTGTGCGTACGAATATGTTTAGTTAAATTGCCCTTTTGACTAAAACTGCGCTGACATACATCACACTTATGGGGTTTTTCACCAGTGTGTATACGAATATGTTTAATAAATATGCTCTTTGCACTAAAACTGCGCTGACATACATCACACTTATATGGATTTTCGCCAGTGTGCGTAGGAATATGCTGTAATAAAAGACCCTTTTGAATAAAACTTCGCTGACATACATCACACTTATAGGGTTTTTCACTAGTGTGCGTACGAAAATGCCGTGATAAATGATCCTTTTGAATAAAACTGTGCTGACATACATCACACTTATAGGGTTTTTCACCAGTGTGTATAGGAATATGCTTTGATAATCCACTCTTTCGAGTAAAACTGCGCTGACATACATCACACTTATACGGTTTTTCACCAGTGTGCGTACGACTATGTTTAGTTAAATTGCCCTTTTCACTAAAACTGCGCTGACATAAATCACACTTATAGGGTTTTTCGCCAGTGTGCGTACGAATATGCTGTAACAAATGACCCTTTTGAGTAAAACTGCGCTGACATATATCACACTTATTTTCGAGTTTTTCACTAGTGCGTATTGGAATATTACTTTTTAAGTTACCGTCTTCACTAACACTACGCTGATTACATTTGTAAGTCTCTTTAAAATAAGTGCCAGGTTTAGACCTATGTTGTTGAGTTGTCCGGATAACTTTCGAGAAAGAATTGTCTTTTCTCATTTGCTCGGCTGTAATTGCATCTTTTTTCCATTGTGTATCTAGTTTTAGTTTCTTCGCAACGGTCGCCCCTGAAATAAGAAATCTGGTAAATACAATGCCAGAAGAAGGTTGACATGGACACTAATCAAAATAATAGTGGATTGGATGACACTAGTACCGAAAAGTAGACATTTCTGATGATACTGATTATCACTTCATCACCAGAGGCATGAAGAACGATACAATAATAACAATATTAAGTTTAAACTAAAAGATAAACAACATGTAACGTTATAATCATAATTCATACACTGTATTTTTAATTTAATTAAAATCATTTTCTATGAGATTAATTATTACTAATGCTTAATTAAATTACTTTTGTACTGTAGAATATTTCATATCATTTGGCTTACATTTTATGAGAGGCCCGTGGCTAAAAAGTAACATCCGCACAAGTCGATCGATCAGGTAAAGCTACGCTTGCCACGGTTGGTCTGTGGATGGGTGACTATCTTTACATACAAAGACCCCTCCGTGCTTCGGAAAGCACGTAGAGCCGTTACATACCCCTAGTCTTGCCAAGGGGTGTCGTGTTGCCCGGTGGCCGGGTTGTGAGGGTCAGATAGGCGGTCGCTCCATGTACAGTGCGTGTGTTCGGCTGGGTCTGGTTGGACTGGACGCCGACCCCCGGCATGGTTGGAAAAAGGCTAGGCAGACAATTGGCTTACATTGCATGTCAAGGAGTTTCGATTTAAGCATAAAAATGCCTGTAGTTGATGGCTCCGCTCTTAAGTAAATCATTTTCAGTTATTCAAATTGCTCAAAAAATTTTTGAGTCTCAATTTAGGTACAAAGACGCATTATTTTAAAATCCAAAGCAGAGTCTTTCTCTGTTATCAACGTAATTCCTCGTTCGATTATAATTATAAAACATACTTAGACGCTACTGCCAATAATTTCAGATTGACACCATGCATAACTCATTATCTCAGCCGCCGCAATCAGCTGTTTAGGCGGAACCAGTTTTCTGTTCGTCTGGGATCGCCGGATCGAGGAGCGTGAGCTGTTCTTTGTTTACTTATTGGATTAGTTATTCACATACTTAATCCTAACTGGCTTCTAATAGAATAAACTAGATCTAGTTCTTAAAAACTACATAGTTGTTCAATTATATGAACAACTATGTAGTTGTGATGCAATCTCTAAAGACATAGCCAACACTGTATGTCATACTGTAATATAAATTGCTTAGACGTGAAGTTCAAATAGGAAATGAATGAATGGTAATAATATAAACTAAAAAAGCCCTACAAAACCGTAGTATCGGCTTGATTGTAGGGTCTGGTGAGCCTTTACACCCTATTTACAGTTCTGTCACCAAAATAATTGGTAACTTTAGTAGATCTGGGGCCTAAGCGCCGCCCTGCGGGCCCGCACCCCGCGCACATCAAGTGCCCCGTCTTTCAGGCTGAACTGAAAAACAGGCAAATGGGGACCGCCGCCATTACTGCGCGCCGGCCACAAGCGGCCACCGAGAGGCCGCGAATGGTCGAACCAGAGGCCAAAACCGCTACGTTAATGGTGGCGGCCAACGAGCCCACACAACGGAACCAAGCCACCTCCTCGCGGCGAAGGAAGAAGGGACGCGGGGGTAAGGGCAAATATGGTAAGCCCCAACCCCCAGCGACGGAGGAGAACATCCCCACGGCCGCCCCTGCCTTATCCATGGCGCAGGTCGTTAAACAGAAGAAAACTCAACCAACGAAGAAACCTACTACTAGCGCCGACACAGCGCCGCGGCAATTCGCCGAACTAAGCCAGCGTAATGCTGGCGAAACTAGCCGTGGCGCCACCGGCGCTAGGCAAAAAACAACAAAAGCAAACCAACCCGAGCAACGAGAATTTACGACCTGCGCCATCAAGTTATTGATGTACCTAGTAATGGCCATAAGGCAGGGAAAGGACGTCGAGACGGTCATCATCGACGGCCTGGCCGCGTTACTCACGCTTTACCGTGGCTAGGCCGTTGAGGGTGATCCATTGGAACGCCCGCGGCATCAAGGATAAGGTCGCCCCCCTTCGCCATCTCCTGCGGGAGCAGGATGTCGACGTCGGGACTCCAGGGAGTCGACATCGCGTGGTCGCCCCGGGTCAAGTACCTGGGGGTAATCATCGATCGTCGGCTCACCATGGGGCCACATGTCTGCTTGGTCGCCGCACGGGGCAGGGTTGCCCGCTACCTGCTCAAACCAGTGCTCTCCTCCGATATCCCGGCGCGCGTCAAGCTGGGTGTGTACAAGTCGTACATACGCCCACTATTGACGTACGCCGCTCCGGCATGGTTCGCCCTCACTAGCGAGCCGAGCCGCAGGCTGCTCCGCGCGCAGCAGTCGCTTGCGCTGCGGACCATAGTTGCCGCCCCTCGCTATGTGAGGAACGATGTCATCCGGAGGGATCTCGGAATGGAGAGCCTGGATGAGTTTGTTCGCGCGTGCCGGCGCGTCGGATTTGACACACGTCAAGGACATTGCGCCCTGGCATGCGCGCCCCCCCGACGCGAAACCCTTCCCCCGCGACCTGGTGGCGGACAGCGACCCCAAACCGGACTAGACTCCTCGGGTGAGCTGCACCCAGGTTACACGCGGCTCACTTGATATCAGCTACACTACACCCTACATCAACATGCATTCGCCGCGTAACGTGTGCTAAGTTAATGTAGGCATGTTACGCGGCGAGCACAGACATTCGATAACTACACATGCGTCTATACTCACGCGCGTACGCGCAGCGCGGGCCGCGGTACGCGCAGACACCGGGCGGTGTTACACATCACAATACCGCCCACACACCCACGACTACCCCTTAGCCCGGAGCGTAACTGGCTAGGAAGCGATACGGGCGGGGGTAATACACCTCTATTCTGTAGGAGGGTCGAGTCGCTCACCGCACAGACCTCTGTCGCTGGTCGTTCCTCGCTGGGCCTCCCCCGGGTAACCGGGGGTCTCACCTGGCGGGGTTTGACCGCCGAGGTGTCGTGAAGAAAGCAGGCTGTGAGCGAGTCCTGTGACGCGCCTACAGAAAACACAATAGCAATTATACATATGGAAGTGCGCAACTCACGCACTTCCTACGGACGCCATAGGCAAAGCCGCCAATTTAATGAGTTGCCCGTATATACGGGCCTAGTTTGGGTTCCGCGGCCGGGGGCCATAGTACCGCTCGCCACGCCCCTGACGGGGTCGTAGCGACCACTACAAGGACAAGGCGCCAGTCAGTCTGAATTTGGCTATTGACGAGAGCGATACAAGCGATCAAAGAAGTCTACTGCGACAAGTACTTCGAGGATTACATTTTCGCAGCTGGATATCAGTACTTTTTGCAACTAAAAAGTGTAAAATAAAAACTTTTTTACAAAAAAAACAACCGACTTCCAAAAAAACACTACACAGTAAAAAACAACTAATTTCGGAAGTCGGTGTCTTAAGTTTTTGTATTCGTTTTTTGCCACCGACTTCGTTACTTTTTACTGTGTAGTGTTTTTTAATACCCCTCGTCCGTAACACTACTTACGCCTTACTTTCGTCCTAACAAGCATTCATACAGATTTGTTATATATTTTACTACTTATATATTTTATATACATGAGTAAAAAAGGGAAGAGTACAATAGATGGAAAAAGCACAGTCGCGACAGCAGTCTGGCCTCTTCCCATCGTCGCGTGCCAAGCCAGTCGGTTCTAAACAGTTGGCAACCGGCGGTGACAAGAACCGAAAGGATGATTTCGTTAACACTTTGTGCCTTGCCAGCCGACCTGATCGATCTTATCGTTACGCTCGTGAACGAGTGCTGCTTGTGGTAACTGTATTTATTTAACTACCATGGTCCTAGTTTTTTATTTGTGACTTCGAGATACAGTCGTATGGAATCCAACACTGCACATGTGAGCGGGTACGCCATGAACCACGGGCCGTTTGCTTACTTATAGGATCAATAAAAGAAAAACTTACCTGTTGTCTTGCTGGCTCTTCGTTTCTTGTTACAAACTTCTTGTTCTTCTTCCACTTCAGTTTTAAACTTCATTAAAGGTACATCATCTTCTAAATCTGATTCAGAATGGTGTAGTGGTATGTCTGCTACATCTCGACAGCTATTTTCTTCCAGATCTACCTCTGTAAGTAAACAAAAACAGTGAACAGTATTACTCGCTTATTATCAACTAGCTGCGCCCCGAAGTTTCACCACCATACGTTTCGATCCCGTGAGAATATTCGGATAAAAACTATCCTATATGTTAATGCTGGTTACAAGCCATTTCATCCAAATCCGTTGAAGTTTTTGCGTGAAGGAGTAACAAACATACATCAAAACTTTACATTTATAATATTATAGTAGGATTGATAATATTATTTTTGTTTTTAAAAACATACCATCACTTTGATGCTCCTCGTTTGACGGAATAATATTGTAAAGCCTCTCATCAACACCTGGTAATTCTTTTTTCATAGCAATGCTTACAGTTACATCATCTTCTAAATATGTTTCAGAACGGTCTCCTATATCTAGACAGCTATTGTCTAAACTTCCCAGTTCCAGCTCTGTAAGTAAACAAAAAAGCGAAGAGTATTACTTGTTTGTTATTTACTAGTCGCGCCCGTGCTTCGCGCGGTGGTACTACTTGCTTTAACATAGACTATAAATGGACGTGTTTTTTTTTTTTAACCGTTTCCTCACACTAGGAATTTCTCCTGTGTCGTGGGTGCGTTTGCAAACATTTAAACTCACATACACAAACAGCCAGACCCGGAACAACTACCTGTTGGCCATACAAATATTTGTTCCGTGCGAGAATCGAACCCGCGACACGCTGCGCAGCAGTCAATCGCTTAACCAAAGGACTCAACCCATATTAATACAGCCATGGGATCTCGAGGCCGAAGTCCTCGCCCACACTTGGGAGTGGCGAGAGGAGGCAAAACGCCGGGGCACAACTCCGCTGCGGCGAGAAATCGCGGTGCGGCGGACAGAGCTCCGGCGGGATCTCATGGCGACATGGAGAGCGCGATTGTCGCAACCCAGGGCTGGGCACGCCATAATAGCGGCGGTAAGTCCCCTCTTTGAGGGGACCAATTGTTATTCCTTTTTACCCTCATTACAAAAATGTTACACTTGACAATTAATTCAAACAAATAACAATCAGCAAGTTCAAACATAGCAGAAGTAAAGTCTGGATAACAATTAATTGTATAACTGTGAAATAAATAGATTTTGGTTCTTAAAAACTTACCATCACTTTGATATTCATCCTTTAGCTCTATATTATCATCTAGTTCTAGTCCCTCACAAACAGTTGGTGTTTCCTCTTTGATAGAACAACTTTCTCTTTTATGTTCACCAATTATACTTATGTGCACTATTGGAGATTTAATAAACCCACTGTATAACTCTAAGTGGTCTTGGTTTATTAAAGGATTGGGCTGTAAAAAGATGATTATAGTATTAGGAAAATATGTCAGTGATCAAAGTCTCATGAGCGCAAATCTTTTTTTGTTATACTGAAGTTACTCAAATGAACCTCCAAAATAGAGGACACTTAAGTAGGTCCAATGTACCCTGGAGAGTACCTCACTAACTACTGTGAAGAGCAGGTGTTTTAGGGGACTGACTTTTGTAATTTAGATGTTTAAAAAGTGCTGATGAGGTTGCCTGTAAAAGACCGCTCTTAGCGATAAGACTGCCCATTGTGTCACCCTTTGTAAAGTCTTCATTTTTATGTTCTGTAATTTATATGGTGTACATAATAAAGAGTATTCTATTCTGGTTCTCTGTATAATCTGAATATATTACTTTTGATGTTGACTGCACAAGCATAGCAGTTTGTGCGGACAAGGGAGAGGAATGATATCAAACTGACACATACAAGTTTCACTGAGAAGTTGTAACATTGTTATGTGGAGTATTTAACTTGTAATAATAGTAAACACCAGACATACCATCAAGGTATGTCTGGTGTGAAATCCAGACAC
>VKGM01011008.1:7963-18919 GCA_007844875.1 Busseola fusca | reverse complement strand
GAGAACAGTCTGTCACCACGCGTGTCTCATGCTACATGCGCAACTCCAACAAAAAACCCAAAGGAACCGAAAATATCCAGACATTAAAATAAGTTGTTTTTATTTAAAGTAAGTTGGAATGCAAGCTTATGTTTTCATACAATTATTCTGAAGCAAGTTGAAGCATCATACCTAGGTTTTTTATCCTTTTTAACTTCGATTTAAAAATGCTAGAATGATAGGCCTTTTCGTATACTCAGTTTCTTTAGAGGTATTATCGAGCTATGTTAATTAAACTTCGACGGAGAAAGAATGCCTCAGCAATTTTAAATAAGTTATGTGCCTGAATTTTTGTCATTCACCGAGAAGATAATATTCAGTCGCTCACTTAAATAAATAAAAGGAATATTTATTCCGGTTCCACATTGATTTTTTACCTCCATGTTCGTCTGGTCGAAGGCATGCATTTTTTAATGTGAATACCTATATCCTGTTTCATACCGCATGAACCACATAACCAAGACACTTTTAATGATTCGTTTAAACCACAACAATATCAATTTCTAATATCTAATTTATTTTGGGGTAAAATAGAGTTTTGAACAACACCAGTTTAAAAAGGGCTCAGGATATTTTTGAAGCCTGTTCGGCTTCAGCCTGCAGTCTAATTGCGTAATACATTTTCGGTAAATGATTGAGACTAGTTAGTTGGTATCGTTTGGAACCCAATTCATTGCGTTATTTACGTGTTGTGCAGACAAATTTTTCGATCTTATGAATCAATGGTTTAGAAATTTGCTTCAAAATGATGCAGATTCCGATTAATAGTGGTTATGCAATTAGGGTGGTGATCTAAGAATATTATTTACCCTTACTGTTTGAAAAATATTTCTCATTGCCGTACCCTCCTATAAAATGGATACGACCACCAATAGACAGTTTGCGGTGGCCAAATTACCATCTATCTATAATTTGTTTTTGATTCGAAAATTTACACTTTGTGTCATTTGAATAGACGATACAAAGTGCACATAATCCTGTTGTCGCATGTGGTCACGTAGGGCAATACATACGCACGTAATGTGCGTGTAGGCATTCCATTCAGTTTCTATGAAGTTCCATTCAGTGATATCACATCATTTGAAGCCCGACCGCCGCTCTTTGATCTCCACAATTGACTTAATCGAATACTACTCACTATAGATCAAAGTTTTATCGAGTTCCTGGATCATGAAGTCGTTGCCAGTGAACTATTTAGATTTAATTTGGACATGCAGTCAATTGACCAGCTCATGTTTCATGATCATATGTTAATTATCTACGAATGGTTGTTTTCCAAATCTCATTTTGATTGTTTCATTTGTCATGTTGTAGGTTCATCATCATTAAATAGTTCGTTCATTTTATTAACCACATACTATTTCGTGACGCGGGCACACCTACAAATTCAGCGTCGACGTTAATTTTAGTATCTGGCCCCCCAAATATCATCAACTTGACATTAAAACATTCTTCACAATTCAAGAAACCGTAAAGCTCTCAAAGAAAGATTGATGGCCACCCACGGAATGCATTTTTATTGTAATGGCTATCTAAATGGTTGTGCAATATGGTGGCATTATCGGGCTATGTCAAGGATAGATAGGTTGCTGATGGGAATTTATCGCCCTTCACAGTGCTGGGCGCGGCCCAAGGATACGAAACACGAGACACAACTAGGAGCGGTCTTCGATAGACGTTGACGTTGTTTACATTTTAATGGTTAATGGAAGCCGCGGGTTAAGTTTGCAAACATATTGTCTTACAACATACAATTTAACTATTGTATAAAGTAATAAACACAGCGTAGGCGCACTCTGCGGGTAACCCCAATGAGGGCACGATCGATAGCCACTATGTGGGCGCGAAACACCGCATCACCATAAATGAGCCCTTTGTGCTGTAAATTGATCATGAGGGTCTGACCGACCGCCTTTTGCAATAACAAAAACTAATCATCTTCTATTTGATACCCACGCGGAAGTGTTCTGGAGCTTTTAGCGCCGTGCACGTCGCAGGCGCACCGGCCGGCGCACAGGGCGCTGCATCAGTGCTATTTGTTCAACTCAAATTTAGAACGCGGGGCTTTCTCGCTCCTAACGAAATATTTAGATAAGGAAATGTCGCAACATCAAGCAAAACAATGAGCTGTTAATTGTTGAGAGCTTTCCTTTATTCCTTACTTCTGGGTGCGTCGACCCTTACAACGCTTGGGTGGAATAATGTACAGATTGTTCTAATATTCAGAAACCTGAGAGTTAAGATTACTTTACTATTTTCATAAGAACAGCAAGCTTAGAATCTGGAGACTGAATTGAAGATAAATGCTTAATGATTATTAATTTATCGCTTTTTGATGAGTCAAATCAGTCTTTAAAGTTACGTTCCTTTAATAGCCACGAAAGTAGCTTGTTATTACGGTCAAGTAAAAGACGACACGCGACGGGGTTTAGTAATGATTTATGTTCGTTTAAATGCATAAGGGCATGTAGTAGACGAAGCTACGTATGTATAATCACAGAGGCCGCTGCCCGTGACCAATGTTAAATTGAATACGAATCGGTTCTTTGCTATCGAGTGATCGAAAACGGCGCGCGCTCCGAATTGATTCGATGCGAGATGATCGATGGATCGGCCTTTTAGCCTGCATTATTTATTTATAATTTTGTAACTGCTCATCTTGAAAGCACGTTGACATCTAAAGATTAATTATTATAGAAACATAAAGCAATAAAGATATCAATTTCTAACAATGTTCAGCTAAGCGTATTCGAATAAGTTATGGCCACATTAAATCAAATATCTACTGGTGACTAGATGCATTAGAGTGCAGGACCGTTGCAATGTTAACCAGCCTTATTGGGAAAACAATGAATGTTCCACAGGCATTACCATGCAAATGTACCGGCTCTAATTAAGCCATGACGGGCTTCGGGAGGGAAGGATCGAACGAACCTGTAATTATTTACGCTAATTTAGTCTTGTGCATCTCATGTTTATTTACTGCTTTATTTTATGCGATCTAGAGCCGGTTGCTGACTGTATATGCATTTTAATTTTATATTGATTTCCACAATATTGTTGTTAGAAGTTGTAATACCTATGATATTTAAGTTAGTCAATACTTATTTATTCATTTGATGTTCACAATATCTATTAAACAGGTACGATTTCCGCATATCAGCCCATATTTGTAGTATACTAGGCTGTTACCTACTTACCCAGTTTTTAGTAAATACTAATGAACATTCATTAGTACCATAAATATTGATTCAAACACTAAACTCGATTGTTTTGCCTCAGAATATGGTATTTGAGTGTTCATGCTCAATTACTCCCGACCAGCTTAGACCGTTTACCAAAATGCAATAATGAGTTAAGTTTGGGAACCGTAAATATTAAAAAAAAACATAAAACAAAATAAAATTCTCACACGTTACTCAACTTTTGTCATAACCATTAGGGACATCGTTATTAATTACGTCACACTGAGTTAACCCGTTACTTCCTTATCCAGGATCTTGTAAACATGGTAATCTGTGATCTCTGCATAATTACGAAGAAACACCGTTTGTCGTCGCGTACGCACCGCGTGTCCCGTCATTACGGACATAATGACATAATGAAAGCTCACAAACGCACCGCAATCATACCTCGTTATACCAACTCAATGGACAGTGACGGTTTTATTCAACTATATTCCTTTTGATTCATGAATGGGAAGATAATTTAATGATAGTGTTCACTCATCATCAGAATTATCGTTTTTATTACATAGGTACTCCCGAATAGAGATGCAGCGAAGACAGTTATTTATCAATTTTTCGTTTTATTTTATCTGTTTCTTAGTTACATCGTAATTGGGACATACATTATTACTTCCAATATCAACAGTTATCATCTAAGTTGACCTATTTATTGCTCTTTATTGCTTGTTTGTAATTATTATCTAGATTCAGCTGCAATTAGTTGAATTCATGAATTAAACATGGCACTTAGTTAATGCTATCTAATTTCGTAGATTAAAGGTTATGATGAGCTCATTCGTTTCCGCTAGGTTTACTACATCATTAATATGATTAATTGTATTAGTATGATATGATATGATCACGTACAATGGTCCACTAGAAAGACGTGCGGAAACCAAACCCTTAACATAGAACATAGTATGATATGATGGCGCTACGCTACGCGACTACGAATTCTAATTCGTAGCAATCTACACTTATGTCGAATTTGTTAGGATAGCCCACGCATTCTTTTGAAATAATGCCTCTGTAATCTAATATGTATATTACTTACTTAACATAATTTTACATTTCTAATCTACCTAACTAAACTGTACTGACCCTTTACAGGGCAAAGCTTCCCTGTCCCTATTCCAAACAATTATATCTTTAACCAGTCATTTCGAGCCCGCCATCTTCGCCCTGGCCTTGTTTTGAGTTAGATGGGACCCACTCGGTGGTTCTTTTAACCCATTTCGCGTGACATGTGGCAGATACATCCGGCCCAATCCTACTTGACATCTTTTCTCTTTTCCACACAATTCTGCCATTACGGTAGGAGTCAAGTTCGCCCCTCCATCTTCGCCTTGGCCTACCGCGATGCGTACTTTTCGGCTCATTTTAGATATACAGTACTAAGTTTAATTCGGTTAATAACTCTTGTTTTCTTTTTCTTTATCCTAGGTTGCTGGTTGGTGCTCCACTGGGACAGAATCTACAACCGAACACGACCAAGTCGGGTGCGCTATGGAAGTGTAGCGTGACCTCAGCGCCCACAGACTGCATACAAATCATCACTGATGGGAAAAGGAGTGAGTAAACTGTGAATAGAGCATTTGTTGTGAGGGTACTTCGCAGAAAACCATTAGAAAACTCGTTCCTATGCATTGAACCTTACGACAACATCGTCAGCCTTGAATATCTGAACATCGATTTTTTGCATTTGACATCTGATCTCCATCATACCTCTTCCTTTTTCAGACAATTTTCAAAGAATAAGTTTGTATATAGGTACTATGTACTATGGAGGATAAAGGGTTACTTACAAATCAAGTGTTAAATTAAGTTTTAGTTTAAGTGAGTTAGTCAAATTAATAGTCTTAGTTCTCACACTGTTTTTAAAATCACTATAGAAAAACTTGTCAAATACACACATAGATGACTTATCTAGATGATTGTGTAGTTAGGACTCGCAAAACACTGGCTAAGTAGTCCCTAGCGTATTCTCACACTCTAGATACAAACGAAGGAATCGCTGGAACGTCCATCGATACCGAAGAATCAATGTAATCGATTAAAATATCGATATAAGTTTTAACTAAAATGTTGTCTTTTGTCGGTGGTGCCCCAAACAGCGAAGTACGGCAAGATAGACACGAGTAAGTGAGCTGTGGTCTCAACCTCCTTTTATTCTTAATCATTTGCTCTTCGACTAATCGACTAATCGCTGTTATGTACTTTTTGATTTACTAATTGTCAACTCTTGCTCAAGTTCCAGCTGGACCGTCATTATGATACTGCAACGCATGACATCACTAACTTAGTGGTTTGAATTTTATTTTGCAAAACATCACATTCACGTCCACGTATTCAGGGAGCATTTTCTGTAAAAGAAAACCTTTTACAGGTTTACAGTGGAAATTCTCAACTTTTCTCTAAATTACGTTAGACTTCAATTCAAACAGATACTTAAAAATGTCTGAATATCTATAAAAATACCTCAGTGAACTTACTGATAATTAAATGATATCTAAGGAAAATTCATGGACAGAAAATGCATCCTCCTTACGATAATATAAAGCACTAACTGCTTGCAACAGCACCAAAGCCACATGCTTGAGCTACACAGCACTTTAGATAGTACAACCTATTTATTTAATATTTATACGTAAGTTTAAGAAACTCGAACGAAAACGTATTTTGTGTAGACTCCGACGAACTTAGACCTAGAGCTTGATAGAAGTGTAAGATAGAGCTTCGTAATATGGTAGGCCTTAAAATCTTAATCTACAGTTTACTATCACGAACATCTTAATAGGTGAACATTCACATGATCGTCTTAACTCGTAACACGAAACTAAGGGTGACTGGCTATAATATCTAAAACATTAGTTATTAACGAATCACACATTCGGACTAAATGTGCGGAGAACATTGCACTTACAAAATTCTAATTACTTAATATGGTCAAAACCTATCTATGTCTGGTTTTGAGTAATAATAGTTAACAAGAGACTACAAAGTAATGCTGGGCCGAATAACTTACATATTAATTAATGAATTAACATACGTAGTCTTCGATAACGTCCATTAACCCGAGACCACAAGTTTGAGCCGTATCTTCACGTTGTTATCACCTTGATTCATTACAGGTTGCAGGAGTATATCGTCACCTTAGCAAACACACCCTGATCACTTATACTGACACTTTTAATATCGATAAAAACATATTAAAACCACTAAACGATGGATAATATCAATTCGACTAATTACACAATAAGTCACTGTCTGTTCAAGGTAAAAATAACATATGAATGTAGCTCCCTTATTATCATTTTAATTAAAGCACGATTTAAAGTGGTTTTGTTTGTACCGATATAAAAAGTATCAAATAATATCTAAAGAGTTTTATTATCACTTTAGTTTGATGACCTTATAAATCAGGTTTTGTTATCGAGTAGGGGATGCATGTTTATTCGAAATGCTATGTTCTATCAAATGCACGATGTTTGTGCAACATGATACTGAGAGTATCATTTTCTGATGCATTTGCAAGATTCCTTTGCTGTTAGTTGAGAACTTTGTTCTTGCATTACACGCCTGGTTGCAATGCTTTGCATTTGCCGAGATTATCACCGATTCAATTTCTTATTGGGATTGAGTCTAAACCTTTTGTTTTGTAAACAAACGCAACAACCCATCAATTTCGATAACGTTGCCTTTGTTTAATGCATCTCTAATAAATATTATATTCTTTTGCAGTTTTTTATTCATTTTTAATTTACTTTGGGTTGACTTTTTATAACATGGTGTTCTAGAATTGCGCAAAAGCTATGAAATTATACCCTAATTTTGTTTGTGTCTAATTGAGCTTATAAAATTAAGATACCTACTTTGTGCTAAACACCTTAGTTAAATATAATCCATATGAAATAACATATGTGATTAATTTCATTGGAATAATTTTTAATTTAATTTTGCTCATTAAAAAATCGATGCTTTTTAACAGACGACTGCTTTTTGTTGAGTGGCACGTACTGATAATTTCTTAATGTCCAGATTTGGATTCTGATCACCTGACTGCCCCTTACTCGGATGAGATCAAGGAAGGACAATGGCTGGGAGTGTCTGTACGGAGTCAGGGTCCTGGAAAGAAGGCGGCCGTCTGCGCACACAGGTTTGTATGATTTGGGCGATTTGTAAGACTGTTGAAAAGTGGGTGTGTGGAACACTGCCTTACCCTTCGAAGAATACAGGATAAGTGTCACGTTTTTTAGGTTTATGTTTAAAGAAGTCACGTTAAAAATAAATTCTTGAAACACAATACTCAAGACTGTACATTAAAGTTTACATGTACCTAAATTTCTTTTATAATCATGTTTGAACGTTAAATACAAATACAGTAAGATGATACAAACCGATGTAAGTGACGATGATTGCTGAAAATATGTGCGCCACAAACATCCTACAATTATTATTTTACTTACACGTGCGACAAAATTCTAATAAACACGTCTGATATAGCGATTGCAGTGCAAAATAATTTTGGTGACCTAGATCCAAGATTTCCGCATGATTTATGATCTGTAAATCTATTTATTTTTTGTAATTGTATAATGCATTAACATTTTTTCAGATATATTCGAAAGCAGGGAGAGCTGCAATTCGGTCAAGGTCTGTGTTACACACTGAGCAACGAATTAGAATTAGTGGATGTTATGGAGCCTTGCAGAGGAAGATCTGTTGTTAGGTATGTACTCTTACATACATTTTTTCTCTGTGAATAAACCGGTATGTTAAAAATAAGGCTAAGCAATAACAGCCAGTCGGGTTGATCATCAAGGTTCAGAAACACTTGCTAAGGTCGGTTTGTAGATTCCGTGCCTTGGAAAGCACGTCGACAGTCTTGGCGGGTAGTCAAAAGCCCGTTTTCGTCAGTCTGACAACCAGTCTTATCAACGGGTATCGAGTTATCCAGTAACCGGGTTGTGGAGGTCTGATAGGTAGTCGCCCCATATAAAATATGCACCCGGCTAGACTGGAAGCCGACCCCAACATAGTAGGGAAAAGGACAGGTATGTATCCCCTAAAAAAACCTGATTTCAAATAAAACTATAAATTAATCGCAACAGCGTAACTAATTAACTATCATCACTAAGTAATTTATGTCCTATAATTTCAGGCCTTAATATTATATGAACTGTAATTAGGTATCTATATTATAATTATCTTGGTCTAGATACTTTGTAGATAGTCAGTAATTTATCGTCAATGCCGTCGCCTAGCATTTCGTAATCATAAGCAACAGCAAGTATTTTTGTTTATCGCTTATTTGTCCATATTTATAATTTTTAATTTCGCAGTCATACTTCGAAAGTAGCTTTTGGTGGGTGGGAAATTATCAATGATCTGGCGTGTCAGACTTTTACTTACTAAAACCCACCCATGTTACTTCACCTGCCTATGCGCCCCAGGGACCCCGGTTACTCTTTGATACGCTCCACGGCCCTGGGGCAGGCATCGGTCCTTACGGACCCCACGCTATGCTGACTGCATCTCTTTGAGGCGCGCGCGGAACACGACGCGCCGTCGACCCGGGCCTGGTCCTTACCGGGCGGCGAGCTACCCATCGCTCGCCGCCCGCAGGCCCGCGCCTACGGTGGCTGGGAGTTTGGTGCCGTCTCCCGACGACCAGGGCGTCTCCTGCGGCGGCTAGGGGCGAGAGGGCGCTGCGACCGCCTCTCCCTCTCGCGCGCCGCCTCGCTGCGAGCATTACTGTTTCGCAGAAGGAGGCGGCCTGCCATGCGCTCTCGCTCCGGACCATAGCCTGGACCAGGGCCGGACGCTAGAGATGGCCGCCGCCTATCGCCGCCACGAGGACACGGCGGTGATCCGCCTAAGCTGGGCAGACCTCCACCGTATGCTCCACCGTGTCCTCTAGGCGATCCGCACAGTGGTGACACCCTGGCGTTTCTTCCTGCCTTATCTGACACAGGAACCTCCCGAAGCACCCGTGCCCGGTGAGGACCTGTGTCAGGCGGAAGGTGAGGACGCCGTGCCGCCTCTCCAGCCACTCCTCAAAGAGGGGTCTTACCGCCGTAATTGTGGCGTGCCCAAAGATGATTGACTTGGAACGCCTTATCCTAAATAAGGAGCTAGAAACGTGAATAGCAAACACTATGACAGGATTATTCAAAATTGTTGCGGCGACTTTGTGGCGAAGGAAGTCGCAGCTGCTTGTAGTAATGCATAACAAGACTTGTTCTACTCTCCATAGTTTATCATCTATGAACAACTTAATAACATGTTTCACTTCGCGAACAAGCTGCAAACACTGATAACATCTCGTAAACTGTTTTTCTTCCATTCCCACGTCGGTATAAAACAATTCTTTTAATATTTAATGTGTTTGCATCCCCTTGCGAATCAGATATGCCTTTATTTAAAATTCATTCGCACAGACTTTCGTATTGCTCTGTGTCTTTGTAAATTGTCCGTAGCTTTGTATATTTTTTTTGATATTTATTAAAAATCACTTTATCCATGTGGTTAAGGAGTGTGCGATTACTGCTTTTTAAAAACGAGTTCTCTTCTGTTTTCTTATGCTGTACTAGCTGCGCCCCGCGGTTTCTCCTGCATACGTTTCGATCCCGTGGGAATTACGGGATTAAAATTATGATATATATCCTGGTCATAAATCATCTGTGTGCCAAATTTGATCCAAATCCGTTCAGTACTTTTTGCTTAAGAAAGTAACTAATATATGTACCTACATACCAACTTTCACGTTTTTAATATTATTAGGATGTTATGTGTGAATATAATGGATTCAATTATAACCCCTCCCCCATTGTCTTTGAAGTTATTTCAATTCTATTAAATCCCTTTATTTATCTATGCCTGCTTATTGGTATATTTCTGACTGTCTTTCAATTCCCGTTTACATTGTGACTTGGGGCGAAGTTAAATGATTTTTGTGAACAAATCCACACAAAAAGCAATTTGTGAAGTGCCTCAGGTCAGGATGCAAAGCCACTTCTTCGAGTTTCCTTTGATGGTGTTCACTGAGCTTCTTCGTTTTTTGTTTAAGATACTTTAATAAAATTATTTGGTTTAAGGTAATGGTTTGTTATTTTATTATTATTAATAATACAAATACGACTGTGTATATCGAGTTGATTGATGATAATTACACGTGCGTTTATAGATAGATGTTTTGTTTGAGTTAGAAGTGTATTATTATTATCATCGCAGTAATAGTTTAATGGTTAGTTTCAATTAAATTATAAATTCATTCTGGTTATATTTTTACCCGACTGCCGAAGAAAGGAGGGTAATATTTTTCGAGCATATGTATGTCCATTTCTTTGGCACCGCCTGCAGCCTGAACGGCTTGACGGATTTTGACATGCGAGGTGTCATTTGATTTGTCGTGATTGTGCGAGTGACACCCGGTATATTAAAATTTCTAGAAAATCAAAATGCTAAAAATCTGGCAAAAAAAGGAAATAAAATTAATTATTAAGAAAACAAAAAACCCGACTGCAAAAATATACCTAACTGAAAAGTAAAAAAAAATATAAGTATTGCATGCAGGAACAAGTTATGTATGTCAAACGAGTCGTGGTTTACAAAATAGCTAAAAGTAGCATAACTTGTTCCCGTCTGCAATACTTTTTAGAAGAGAAAGTTAAACAGTAGATGCTAAAGC
>VKGM01010987.1:6975-23966 GCA_007844875.1 Busseola fusca | reverse complement strand
TTTCAGATAGGTGGGACTTTCCCCTCTTACGTAGGTAGATAAGAGTCCATACCAACTTATGTTAAATTTATTACTAACATTATATGGATATTTATCCGAAAGTATTTGAATTTGAATTAATCTCCCATACTACTTGCATGACTTCACACACACTTCTGTTAGACACTTCCGTTGTAGAAATAAATTGATTTGATCCCAGTTAAGGCATACAATATACACAAAAAAAACAGAAAAGACTTGGTTAAAATCGTATTGTGTACCTGACGCCTGCGTCAAATGGTAGGACCATTTTCAGTTCAGCTAAAGAGTGAATTCTGAAGGATCGATTCAACAATCCCGGCAATGATACCATATAGTACGGAAACCCAGGTAAACCGCTGACTTACTTTGTCTATTTTTAATGGAGGCTATGTCCTCGTCGATGGGCTGGCCGGTGGCGCGCGAGAAGGCCTGCGCCGTGCTGCAGTAGCCGTGGTGCACCAGGTACGTCGACACCATGCTGTGGGCGCCGACTTTACCATTAGTTATATCCTAATACTACTTTAGAACAGACGTTAATATGACAATTATCAGCCTTTTTTCAAGATCGGTCCGAGAGTCAAGCTTGTTGAATTTTGTTTCATTAATGTCCCATCGCTGGGCAAAGGCCTCTTTACTCTCCTTCCACCTCTCTCTGTCCAGAGCTGCCACGGACCAATGTTTATCAAAGGAGTCCAGCTCGTGTTAAAAATAATGAATATAATTAGTATGTTATATCCAGTAGTCATATAACCGTAATGTTAGCTGCCCCATTGTGTCGAGGTCGCCAGCGCGTCTGCTGACAATCAATATCGAATCGAACTCGATTGGACTTAATTATCATTGAAATAAAGTTGATATGTGTTTAACTTGAAACAGGACAGGGGGGTGTTCGGCACTGCGCTCATTTACTATACGTTTGCGCACACACACCCACACTACAAAACACTTAGCGTACTCGGCTAATCTCCGGCCGGGAGGACATATGAGCCGCGTGGTTACTCACCGATGCAAGACCTGCTGCCACTGTCCCTGGTCGTCGGGCAGCGGGAACTCGTCGATGGCGAGGCGCGTGCGCGTGCGCAGCTCGCGCAGCATGTCCTCGATGTCGAACACGAAGGGCTGCTGGCCGAAGTTCGCGTCCACCACCTCGCCCGGCGTCTGCAGACCCACCGTCGGGTACAGGTTGGGCTGCAACACCAATGTGATAGCTATAGCTTTTGGACTCCGAATTCTTCCACACCAAGTTCAACACCCTATTTTACTCCGTTAGAGGTTGGGGGTAAAAATAATATGAGACTACAAATAAGAATCATCCAATTCAGTGAATAAATTAAAGAAAGAGAGGCTACAAAGAGAGGGAAGAGAGGACACATCAAAAAAATCAAGCATCTCCAGCGGGGTGATTGCGTAACACACTAACAGAAACAATTGGTTTTATTTTAACAGTTCTGCAACATCCATTGAGTTATTCACGTCGAGGAGCAGACACATTTTTCGAACATTATGAGCAATGGCTGAGCAATATCCTTCAAAATTATTCAGATTAAAATTGATAGCGTGTTACGCAATCAGCCGGTCGATTCTACAAAAAATCACGCCGTGAAAAGTCAAGTGACGTGAGCTGTCAATAGTGTCAATCCCTTAGCATTAGTTGGAATGACCGCTCACTCCACGCTCACGTCACCTACGTTTTCACGGTGAGATGGTTACAGAATCGCACTGCTGGATGCTGCTTATGTTGTAGTCGATTACATTTTTCAATATTTAGATTTGGAATAGTGAATCCATACTAGTATTAAACTTGCAAATATAAATATGTCTGTAACCTTTTCACGCCTTTAACTGTGTCAAGAGACCCTGAGTTACAACTCAGGGTTGAAGATATTTTCATCCCGAGAATACGATCTCGTAGGATATATTCCGCTCTCCACGCGGGCGAAGTCGCGAGCTAAAACAACTAAAATACTTCTAGTGCTTGACTGTAATCCCGTCTGATGGTAAGCAGTAATGCAATCGTTGATGGTAAACCACACTAGTTTATTTTGAGCCTATTCACTCTAGCCTTGAAGACAAATAATAATATCTGACGGGAAGACCGCTGCAAGCAAATTGTTCCAGACCTTCGATATTCTTTATGATCAAACTTTTAATAAACTCAGAAAGGCATGTCTCGTAGTGACCATATACAAAATCTTAAAAGACACAAACCGTGTTACAAACTTCCTATCACAACAGTGTACATAATAATATTAGGAAAATCCCCGCCGCGATCAAGACATAAATCAGTACGCCCAGTTGCATGTGTTGGGAACCCACGCGAGATGTCACCGATATAATAGCTGTAGGTGGTGAGCCGCTGGCACCACTGCGACACGACAGCTGGCAACAACAATTTCACCAGCCCCAACGTAATAACAAAAAATGCATTAAGTCTGTGGGATATGAAGAAGGGAAACTTAGTCAACATTAGCTCAGTTATAGACAATATAATCAGTAAAGTATAAGTCACTGGAATCTTGTGCTCTATTTTTTGACATTATTATTACATATTCTATGATGCACGATGTTCGCTGGCGTGGAGGCTGAAGTATGCTGCTTATTAATGGGTGTTATTTACTTGAAATAAATGAATTTCAAATTTGAAAAGCCTCAAACATGGTGCCTGAAGATGGGACGGCGCCGCCGAGGCCGGCCCAGAAAGAGATGGCGACACGATCTGGCCGCATACCGCGACGAAATTCATGGTAGGATTTGGCAGAGGCCATTGCCCAGCAGTGAAAAAAATCTGTGATTCGATCAGTAAAATACTGAATGGTAGCTGGTTCTTTTATCGCGGTCACTTATAAAGCTTTCCTTTCCTTTAAAAATCTCGCTACAACCACAATCACCGCAATTTTTTTGTTTTTATCGTGTTGCTGCGCCCGAGTACTGACTATAATTAGTACCTACCTAGTTATTGAACATGTTGTATGCATTATGGAACGCAATAAATAAATGTGATAATGAAGGGTTCATGATTTCTATATCCTTATGAAACGTACCGGTAGCCCTCTGAACGCGATGCCGAGATGGTGACCGTTCTTGGTATAGAAGCATGTGTTGTCGACGAGGTTGACGCCGCAGCCGATGACGTCACCCGTGGTGAAGGTGGGGCCGTAGGGCTGCCCGGTGCCCGATGAGCAGAACGAGTGCCCGTCGTCGCCGTGGTAGCCGTACGAGTGTTTATCCCAACCTGGAATTGCAGAAGTTAAGACTTTAAAGTTAAGACCCTAAAAAGAAGTAATAAATGGATAGTGGATCTTTTAATCCGCGGTTGCGGCTTAAAGCTTGATCATAGTTTCTACATTGACGCAGATTTCTTTGTACACAAACTAAGCTAAAGTTCAGTGCAGAGTTTCTTCTTCTCAGCCTATAGAAGTCCACTGCTGGATAAAGGCCTCCCCCAAGGATTTCCACAACGACCGGTTCTGCGCTGCCCGCATCCATCGGTTTCCCGCGACCTTCACCAGGTCGTCGGTCCACCTTGTTGGGGGCCTCCCTACGCTGCGTTTTCCGGTACGTGGCCGCCACTCCAGAACCTTACTGCCCCATCGGCCATCGGTTCTACGTGCAATGTGCCCTGCCCACTGCCACTTAAGTTTAGCGACTCTAAGAGCTATGTCGGTGACTTTGGTCCTTCTGCGGATCTCCTCATTTCTGATTCGATCGCGCAGAGAAGTGCAGAGTTTAGACGTGATTAAAAACATGGTGACTGAAAATACGATACTCAATTTACGTGACGCGCTGATTGAACGAAAAAAATGCACTGAAATGAAATTTTGTTCAGTTTGTGAATAAAGAAATCGACGCCAATGTACATTCAAGTTTTTATTTTCTTTAATGTTTAAATGTAAGTCACCGATGGGTTCGTTTCAAACTTTTATTATGTTATAAACTAGTGTTTGACCGCGATCGCGCTGATGGTAAGCAGTAATGCAATCGTTGATGGGAAAGCGCACATATTAAATACATTTATCACTAGCCAATTTTACGAAAGCAAATTGATCTCAAAACACACTGCAGCAGGTAACGCTGGACTGCAGGTGGTTTATCCTGAACACAATTGATGCAACAAAAACACTGTTCATTTGTTTGATGAATGTCTTTTATTTCCACTACCTGCGTAACACTTCTTGCTAATCTGGGCAGGTACCTTTATAGAAGCGATGGGTTGATGAATTTATATTTTGGGATGACCGAGGAAATGGGCGAAGATATAATTACTGAACAACCACAGATTACCCATAATCTGATGGATCCTGTCTCAAACAACGAAAGAGGTTGTTGCTTTCAAAGCATCCAGGGAATTCATTCGTTCAACTTACCAGGTAATCTGTTCATGTTAACTCCGTGCGCGGACAAGCCAATGCCCATGTACCCATCGCGGCCCTTGGACACGATGCGCACCTCGAAGTAGTAGAGCCCGCAGGCCGCGGGGATGGGGTTCGTCGCGCGCACGCTGGCTGCGTCCTTGTGTGTCTTGCCATGACCTGCACACGTCACCAACCCATATTCACGCCTCGTACAACAAGAACCCATTAATAAAGAGGTGTACCATCCAGTCTACGATCTCATCAAGATCAGTTGAGGCAAGGATTTTTTGGCGCTCGAATGATATTGACAGGGGGCGTTATTGGTAAATATTTGTGCAATTTGTGAAATATGTTGAATAACTGAAACTGAACTACTATTGTATTGGAGATGGCGGCGTTAGTTTCAATCTTGGCCACGTGCCAAAACATCCTTGTACAGCGTGGCTTGGGGACTTGGGAGTGTTTGACAAGCGAAGAAGGGGTTCTGTGCAGAAGTTAGAAAGGCTCGAGATGGAATAAATACTAAAGGAATAAATACTAGCGTTGAAATTGAAAAGCTTCTATCTATAAACAGACCTTCGTTTATTACATTTTGTCAAAGCAATAATGTGTGACATTCTCTATAGCTTAAGTAAACAGCAACGAATTTGTACACTTAAGAGATTGTAAAAAGTGACTGCGTGGAGACTAGAGGTCCAATAATAAAAGTAGAATATGCAAGCTGTTAGTGTCATAAATAATTAAACGGGCACTAAGTGAGCGGAATATATCTGTATACCATGCACCCAGTTTTTGTGCCAGTGGCGAAGGGTGAAAGTAGTCGCAAGAGTGAAGAGAAAAATTGCCATGCCAAGGGTTATCAAAGGAAATTTAATATCGACCCTAGGCCACCTGGTAGATACAAACCATTTTATGAATACTAAGTACCAGAGAGCCGGGATCGGCTGTCCTGTAAGTGTCGTCAGAAGGCAAAGTAACTCAATGGAGCACTTTTGCGCATTAACAACCATCACTCCATTTTCTAGTAAAAAGCCGCGACTATACAAATAAGTACCGGTATATACAGAGTCACGACTCTTGAGAAGCCAATCATGCATTGGTAACTAATGTCTTTATTATTTTGTTATTGAATGCAAAGCAGTTAAAAGAATATGAAAGTTTAGAAATTACTTTTTGAATCTGCTCATTGATTTAGCAAACACGCGTAGGAGTGCTGATACGTATATTTAGCAGAAGCCTCTAAACCGTAAGCTATACTTGTGTACAGTTATGAATGTTCCAACCATACTGGTGACTTGTGCTTCAACAACATCTATCGCATCAAAAACCAGTTGGTAAAGATCATGTATAAAACATAATTAGTCACACACAATGTGAATAACAAGTGTCCGAGAATTGGAATCTACAAACAAACATCCTGAACGTTAGCCAAATACGAAAAGTGGACGAATTATAAAACAAGGCCAACGGGGAATGCTAACGGCCTCCAGCTAAGAAGTAAACACGGTTTAAATTCAATACCATAAATTATGAGATAAACTGCGAGTGTCGCAGTCACAGCAACGACAATGCAGAGCAAATTAATTGCAACCAACAGACGAAAGTCAAACTTGACCAAAGAAACCACGCCTCACATTTGAATAACTCTCGTATATTGTGAAAGACGATTAGTCTATCACAAGGCCAAACACTTGAAACGATACAACGCTACATTAAATTGGCCGCCAACACGCCAACGTTCGATAACAAACACGTGGAACAATGGCCAACGGACGAATTATGTTAGATGATTGTGCAGTTTTACGCATTTGATTCACGTTTTAATGAACACGAATCGAATTTTATGACAAATTAGGTTAAAACGATAACCAGACCTGAACGATATATCTGTGCCGTGCTGTTTCTTATCAGTGAAACAAAATGCGATAGCAGCACACACTGGCAGTACTCGTACTGATTGTAGACCCGAGACTCTGAGAGACGGTTAAGAAATAAGGCAAGCTAAGGCACCTCCAGGCGAAAAGGTCAAAACATTACGAACCTAAATAAACGGCGATTAGAACAAATTATAATTGAAATAGAAATCTAATTCTGCCGCGGAAGCATATAATGAGTTGAAACGACTGCTCGTGCTAGTCATTAGTGAATAGTTGACTAAACACTAAATAAAAGCAATTGAATGCTGTATCATCTTGTTTCCACGAATGGCTTCCACCTATCCCCTGCTTCCCTGGTATATTGTTGTCGGCCGATCGGCTCGCGGATGGCAGCCCGCGCACGCGCACATCAGCGCTGCACACGCATGAGAACAACAACACAGGTTAACGAACCGCCACGTGTTTACACAACAACGCGTAGATAAAACCACTGGATATGTGTGGGACGAAATACTCGCTGACAATATACCTATGGCGGTTTCTAAAACGGACTAGAGAGCAAGATGCATTTTATTGCAGAAATCTGACATAGTGGCCAAAAGATTCGCATTTTCAAGTGTTCATATGCTAATTTAGGGTGTTTGACCGAAAAGAATATGTGCTAAATGACTGTATCGTAGCAGTTCGTACCACTATGTGGATATAGCGTCAACTTGGTACCTAACGGTTAATGTTAAGTAGGGTGAAGGAAACCGTACGACTATTTGCCCGAATACTCGAGTTGTTAAAGCGCACAAAGAATCAGAAGTAAGCAAGTCGAAGTATTTACATACCTACTACATAAACCGACTAACAAATGCACAAAGCATTCAAGGAACCAATAGAGCGTTACCTTCAAAGCTACAATGACATCAAACAGCATAATGACCGACTCATTAGTCATTACACAGAGCCACCTACAAAGGTTCGGTTCCGACCACAAAGAACAATCACATGAAATCGCTATAATTCTGTAACCTCTTATAACGCATGTCCCAGATATTTTTATTTAAAGCGTTGGAAACGTACGTCCAGTAATGAACTACGCAGTGATGGACTCACTACGGCACGTTCACGTCCAGTAATGAACTACGCAGTGATGGACTCACTACGGCACGTTCACGTCCAGTAATGAACGACGCAGTGATGGACTCACTACGGCACGTTCACGTCCAGTAATGAACTACGCAGTGATGGACTCACTACGGCACGTTCACGTCCAGTAATGAACTACGCAGTGATGGACTCACTACGGCACGTTCACGTCCAGAAATGGACGACGCAGTGATGGACTCACTAGGGCACGTTCACGCACTACATACATATATCGAAGAACATGACACGTGTTTCAAAAACACTACGTGCTCCAAAACTAAGAAAAATAAAGAAAGAACATTTTCATATTCAGTTAACAGCGGAGTAAACAAGGCAGTGCTTGACAAGAATATCATCAGTTCATCGGCCGACTTCCGTCACTCGCAATCTTGACCTTCGATAAGTTGGGAATACTCGACTCAAAAATCATCAGTAATGAACACATTATGCGCAACATTTAATGAGCATAACTTTGGAATCAGTTACGAATGGCAGCGCACCATGAAAGGGCGCCTTCAAGGACTCGTATCTCGATTACTATCTGTTGGGCAAAAGCTTGGTGCGTTGGCGCCGGCCCAACTGGTCTTGTCAAACATTCGACAAATGTCAAGGCGTACGCGAGGTCGACACACTCGCGTTTCCTACAAACAAAAAATCAGCTCCATACCCAATATGCTCAAGCCATTGCTACGTATTTAAGACAAACGGCCAACAATGTCTACGAATTTAATTACGTTTTTATGAGACTATGTGAAGCTCCAATACATTGAAAATGTATCTAGTACTGCTGGCGATATTTCTGGACATAATAACACGCTGTCCACTGTCGTCGCAGGCCTTTTGAATCAATAAATATATCAGGTAACGATAGACTGCCCCGCATTATAGCGTTTACTGCAACCTCTGTCCTTCTGTATTTCAATGAAATGAAACGTAGAATGTTTTGTTATTAAGTGTATAACTAAAAAGAGCCTCTGGCTCTAAAGAACTGAAGACTGCTCCTAAAACCACACTCTAAAAGGTGTGTCCTTATCAGTGACCTATGACCCCCGAAGTACATGAAGTAACATAACACTAATTGCGGCAATCTCAGATTTCCGTAACGTGATTGTCTCGTTCTATTTACTAATGTAGGCCACACCTAATTGTAAATCCGACTAAACGAGCAAGGCAATGCGTCGCTCGTCACTTGGCAAGAACAATGGAGAGACTAGGGAAAAATAGCGGCTCGCGGTGTGCGCCCTCCGACTGTGAGAATGGACAAAATTAGCCACAATCGTTAGCGGACCGTTGCCCCCGGCCACAGGTGGCTACCGCTGCAACACTGACTCACGCCTGCGAGATAATGTGCATACTCGACTACAGATTACAGGCCATATCGTTTCCTAGACTGATAGCAGGACAGATAGCAGGGACACGCAGACTGATGCAGCGCTGGTATATTCAGCATTCAACGGGGATATGGGGGGACTCTCTCGCGCTGTGCGTGCGATGTTCCACAAAAACATTTTGGCGCGTGTGTGTGCGTGCGCTGGAAAGCAAATGCAGGAAGTGTAGCATCTCGATACCGATAGTGAGGCGGCCTACCCGGCGTGAGTCACTCGTTTCGTTTAAGACATTCAGTTCCCGGAGCGATGCGCATCACAGCGCCTGGAGTGTTCTACATAGTTCGCTTTATCTGAATGTTTATGGCAATAACGTATCTTTGTTGATGCACACCATACTACTGAAGTTTGGGTAATAATACAATGTACATAAGTTACATATTTAGGTGCATCGTTTTGTCAGTAATGAGCAAGTTAATAAAAGAGCAGATAATGTCAGCCAAGAGTTTCTAATAATCGACCGTATGAAACACGTGTTAGTCAACATGCAAATATCAAAAGCAGGAAACAGTGCATAACGCTGACATAGAACGATGTAGTGAACAACATTGATATTATTACACAACAGTTCCCTGCACACGCGTTCCACGTGCGATGACAATTTAGTCATTCATTTGCAAATAAATCACAACCATGCAACAACAGCTTTGTTATTTAAACAATTAATCAACAAGAATTCAAATATTTAAAATAGGCAGAACTAATGAGTAGCAGAAATCGGATTAGGAAATATATAATAAATTAAAACAGCATAAATGTAAATGTGCGAAAGTAAAATATTAATCACCTACTACCAAGAGTTCGAGCAGCGTGACAGAAGTAAGTCGACATGTGCTCCGCTTATACAAGTGTCGCTGACGCAAAGACTGACGCAAAAACGAGTGTCTAGCTAATCTGGAACTTTTGACAAAGCCAAAGCACATGTCGACCGGACTAGAAGAAAAGCATACAGCGATTAAGAAACTCGAGACTTTTCCCGAGAATGTTACAGAACACACAATGACGGTGCACACAGTTGCTAACAAACAGTCCAGTCCGTGTCCCACACGGCACACGCCACTTTGTGCGTTACCAACTTCGATCTACAACCGACGTACACGCGATATGTACTCGTGGAACATACCCGTTACTACTTTTTAAATTTTAAACGCGTAGAATAAATTAGCACTGTTTATTAGCAAGATGCGTGGGCACAGATAAAGTTGTTTGTATGTTGACGTACGATACATCCAGAGGCGTAAGTGGAGGTAGGGCAGGTGGGGTCGGCGGCCCGGGCCCTGCGTCCCACCTTACAACAAATAGAGAAAACATCCATGTCCATTAAAAAATCCACAGTCGGACCCCATACACACCACTTACGCTTCTGGCTGCTCGGCGAGACGACCATGAGATGCCGCTATGCAAGCTGGGGCAAAAACACGCTCCCGCCGATGATCCCGTTTAGCTACGTTGCATTGCGCACTAACGCCAGTAAAGCTTCCTCGAATGGAAAGCCGCGGCAGCAATGGATGCATGCGTTCGCGTGAACACATCATGCAATGTCCTGACTACCGGCACACGAGCGTTTAGAGCATAGTGGTGCTATGGAGCCGAATATTATCTAAGCTACTGATTACTTCTAGAGTTAATACTATTATATTCTAAAGCTTATCAACGAGTAATCTACTTTCAGTACATAATATAACAATAACTTCGCGATAAAACTTATTTGTAATTTGTTTGGTTTCTTGGGAAAGGTTTATACTTAAGGTCTCCCTCTCCTCACACGTAAGGATCTCCTGCGTAATAAAAATATATAGTTACGTACTTCCAACAATAAATATAAAATGCTTTAAACCATGCTGCAATAAATATCACGTTTTGAAGCAAATAAAAAAATTGATTTTAAAACCATACATAGATACTGATTATGAAACTAATTCGCCCGAAAGGTTGAAGGACGCACGCTGTCATTAACATGTTACATTCAAACACGGTAATATATATAAATTGATTTTATATCCAAGAAAACCCTGATGAATCTCGTACGAGTCCACCAAGTAGCACTTATTAAATTAATAAAACGTCTTGTGTAGATTTTCCTCAACTGTATTATTAACAGCGCACGCGAACCGTGCTAAACAAAGATATAACAACCATTATAAACAAAGAAATAAAAATGATTAATATAAAGGGAAATAATCGTTTTTAAATCAATACTAGTCAATATCATTTAAAACATAAAATGTTAGAATAAAAGTTGAAAAAGAAAGATATGGAAAATAACAATAGCAGTTTAAGGATTCATTGAAACAGATGGGAAACCTCACGAACTGTAAAGTTACAATCTGTTAAAACAATTGCTCATAAAAAAGGAAAACAGCCTTTGTTGCCATAAACGTCAAATACAAAAGAAACCTAAATAAAAAGGTAGAACTGTGAAAACGTACCCCGCACCGTGAAGTGAAAGGCAAGGGTGGAACAGAGACAGAATCATAAACGTCCACTAACTGTAGACGAAAAAAAACTGCAATGTATAAGTGCATAGAATATGGCAAAGGTATTGGCTGACGTGCGCGTGGAAACAATTAGCGCGTGGAGCGGTTGCCATGCGGGCGCCGCCTGCGGCCTCGCTCCAGCCCCCGCGTCGGAAAGATTACTTCAAATTAAATTAACTCCGATACATGTTTCGGAAAGCACGTTAAGCATGGGCCCGGCTGTCATTCGTGGATCTTTGACAGTTGTTACGGGTCGTCAGAAACCCGAAAGTGGGTATCCGTATTAGTAACTGGGTTGTGGAGGTCGGATAGGCAGTCGCTCCATGTAAAATACTGGTATTCGGCTGCATCCGGCTAAACTCGGAAGTCGACCCCAACTTGGCTGGGAAAAGTCTAGGCAGAAAGACGAGCTAAACACACGAGCTTACTGTACGCAACGTCTTTATCTCAGGATTATCGAAGCGAACTTCTGTCGGCCCACACTGCCTCCGCTAGTTAAACCTAATGGAACACTGGTTAATACGGCGGGAGAGAAAGCAGGTCTCTTTGCCCAAAATTCACGTCTTGATACTGGCAGTGCTACTCCACCGAATTTGCCTAACTGCGACACGGCGATGCGTGAAATTCTCATTAGGAACAAGGTGGTTCAGAGACCACTGTGTAGTCTGGACGTGAATAAAGCTAGTGGACCAGAGTGTACACCAGCGATTGTTCTCAAGGCTTGTGCGCCCGAGTTGTCTCCTGTATTGACACGCTTGTATCGCCTCTCATTTATATAGACTGGTTTAGTGCCCAAGTCCTGGAAGCTTGCCAACGTGCAGCCCGTGCCCAAAAAGGGTAGTCGTGCCGATCCTACCAACTATCGGCCGATTTCGATAACCTCCATAATCTGCAAGAATATGGAGCGTGTGTTGAACTCGCGCCTCTTGGCATACCTGGAAGGTAACGATCTCCTCAGTGACCGACAGTACGGGTTTCGATGCAATTGGTCTACTGGGGACCTACTAGTGTATGCCACTTACCTGTGGGGCGAGGCCCTCGAGAGGAATGGGGAAGTGATTGCCGTCTCCTTAGACGTCTCGAAGGCCTTCGATCGGGTATGGCACGCACGCTAGCCTTATGAGCAAGCTTCCATCGTACGACATTTCCCTGGTCTGTCTGGCTGAGTAAAAGACTTCCTGAGTGAACGGTCTCTCCGAGTTGTTGTCGACGGATGCTCATCGAAGCCCATGTCGACTAATGCCGGTGTACCTCAGAGGTCTGTTCTCTCTGCAACTCTCTTCCTGCTGCATATCAATGATCTGCTGATGCCCGGAATCTATGGGTATGCAGATGGCAGCACAGTTGTAGAGAAAGAGAGGCTATGGTAGAGCGTACGAGCGTCGCACTACAGGCAGTCTCCGAATGGGGCGAAGCCAATCTTGTGCCATTCAACGCCGCCAAAACACAAGCGTGTCTGTTCACCGCCAAAAAGAGCCCATCGCTCACCTTGGCTCCTACTTTCCAGAATGTATCCTTGGAATGCACCGACCGCCTTCAGCTTTTAGGAGTTGAGATTTCCTCGAACCTGAACTTTGGGCGGTTCATTGACTGTAAAGCCAAGGTAGCTGCCAGGAAACTTGGTGTTCTTGCAAAGGTCCGGCGGTACTTCACACCGGGACAGCTTCTTATGTTATACAAAGCGCAGGTCCGATCGTGTGTGGAATACTGCAGCCACATCGGGCTGGTGCTGCAAATTGCCTCCTGGCAGCTTTGGACTCAGTGGAGAGGCGTGCAAAGAGGCTAATTGGAGATCTGGTGAAGACCAATCTCCAAAGCCTGGAGCACAGGCGTAGGGTAACTAGCCTTTCGGTATTCTATAGGATGCATTTTGGAGAGTGTGCCCGGGAATTACATGACTTAATTCCGCCATCACCGTTCCATCATCGGACGACCCGTCCCACGGCGAGTATCCACTCTTACGTTGTTGACACCGCTACGATCGGGACGAAACGTTTCGCCTCGTCTTTTATACCGCGTGCATCAAAAGATTGGAAGAATTTGCCTGCGGCGGTCTTCCCGTCTGACTATAATTTGAGTGTTTTCAACGCTAGAGTGAATAGGCTCATAATAAACTAGTGCGCTTTACCATCCACGATTGCATCACTGCTTACCATCAGGCGGGATCGCAGTCAAGCACTGGTTTATAAAGTTAAAAAAAAACGACGTATAGTTGGCTCACCTGGACCTTGAGCGTTCGGTAATTTTCGTGACTGAATTCATTTCTATACCTTGGAAAGGGTGGAGCTGAAAGTTACCTACTATTTAACGTCAATAAAGACAATCGAACTGGTAAGGAGCATTCGTTCTATAATCAAGTAATCAACGTAACAAAGAACATGGTAGTTTTTTGTAATCATTATTTACGGTCATTTGTAAAATAAAGCTATTTAAAAGACTTTAGCCTAGATTTTAATTTGATATTACGTGTTGTGTGGTGCTCACAAACAAAAAGATGTTGCAAGACTGCATTAAGATTCTTAGTGGATGTTACTTCATTTCAGGAGGTCCATCGCCAATCATGAAGCTAAAGGACTTGAAAACTGACTTGTTTATGTATCAGTGAATTCAGTTTATTAATTTCTGTCAATGAAATAGTTGCGTGTAATTAAAGCACTTAATATAATATAGTGGCACATTGTTTGTGATAACTTTATTGAAACCAGAGAGACTGGTTGTAAGTTTTATTACGTCAATCAAGAATACTTAATCTATCTAATACCTTTAAACGAGAATTCTTACATATATAAATATACATATATATTCACAGGATCTCGGAAACGGCTCCAACGATTTCGATGAAATTTTGTAGGTATATAAAGGGTTTCGGGGACGAAAAATCAATCTAGCTAGGTTTCATTTTCAGAAAATGTTGTTTTAACCGTTTTTATCAGGCAATGAAAATATGTTACAGAAAACAAAGGTAAATTTCGCCATCATGTTACAAATAACCGTGGCTCAATGGTAAGTGTAGTGGTCTTGAATCTAGAGGACCCGGGTTTAAAACTCGGGCCAGATAAGGTTTTATTTTCCGCTTTTTTTCATGTTTCTCCTTTTGTTACAAAATAAAAACACGATTTAACAAAAAAAAAAATACCGAGCACAGCTCGGTCATCAGCTATAAATCAGCTCATGAAATGTAGAAGCAATACAATGCATAAGAGATCCAAGTTTTAGCTCCCACATTTACGATATAACTGGAAAAGAGAAACAAACATTCGCACGGCATGTTTTGAAACCGCAACGAAAGCAATCGTGTTGGACCGACGCAACGCTGAAATTACAATGAAGTAAAGTGTTCTCGTAAGAATCTACTCTAGTACACAAGTGAGAAAATAGGGCCTCAGACTTCACATGCAGAGAGTCTCAATCAAATGGACGGGCAGGCAACGCCAATGCTAAAATCCTAGATTTTTCAATCCTTATCATCAGTCTCTAATACAGCGTTGTACTTTAAACATGACAGAAACTGACATGTATATAAGAATTAATTCCGAGGCCGGTCCCAAGCTCGTGCACAAGCACCATAGCGACCCAGTGACCCAATTTCCTCAATTGATCTCACAACTGCGCAGCAGATAAGTAGTAGAGACCCTCCGTGCTCATGCTGCTACTATTACACAAAAAGAAACCAAAAAGGTTTTAAAGTAAATTATTCAAAACAAAAAATCGCATTGCGGTTTAACCTTTAAACGGTAAAGATGCCTATGCTCATTAATCTTTCGTGTTTAGGATCCCAGCGGAACGATGGCCGAAAACTGAACTGAACTACGGATCCGAAACGGTGATCGACAAGTCACAAGTAAGTTTGGAGTGAATTCGAGCCAAATGCTGTACTCTGTCCTAACTTTAGAGCAAATGGCTTTACAAGCGATAGCACAATTGAAAATATCACGGCAACTAGGCATAAGATCCGACAGATTATTTCCTTGAGCGCATGTGACGTAAAAGGCAATTAATTCTGAACTCATAAACCTACTTATATGAGTATTAATGTACATGCTGAGCAGCAATCACCTGTACCTATACTAATAACATTGCAGTCACTTATGAGCCTGCCAAGCGTAGCAGTTACGCCAGTATCCCATGTTTATTTATGTAGTCATTAGTACATTTTTTATTGCCAACTCAAATCTGTTCACTGCTTAAGATTCATTTAATTTTGATGCATAACTTTAGCTTACTTCAATGAAAATGTAACAAACCTTTTACTTGATTATTGGCTATTAAGAATTATGCATGCGTATGGTGATCGAACTTTCTTAGTAATCATTCTACATGAATTACGTCATTTGCCGTAAAGGGCAAAGAAGCCAAAAGGACAAAAACTTGCGACTACTTATAGCTGATGTGAAACCTAACTGCATCGATATCTAACAAACAAAACAGGCTTGATCTAATGCGCTACGAGCTACGTTGACAGCTATCGATGCTTTAATGGGTACCCAAACACAAGTAATGTAAACGAACCAAAGTTGTGAAACAAAACGCGATGCGTACATCAGCCTCAAAGACGATCTTTTCGACGTCAATTTATATGAAGACAAGCTGTCTCGCGTGCCAACCACTGATTGCTTTCAGACTACTGCCTCGCTAATCATGTTTGTAGCTAGTGGCACGCTTATTGAATATGCAAAAGGAACAACTCAACCTTCAGTATAACAAAAACCGTCGAGCACCTTATCAAAATAAATATATTTTAGCTGATGGCGAGTGCCTTCTGAAAAGATTTTAAGATAAATTCTCGCGGAGAAATGTAACAAGCTTTATTTTGTCTGACTGCGACAGTCACAGAATGAAAATTTCCACGAAGGAATACAATAAAACAACGTCTGAATAATATATCACCCTACACGTAAATTAGTTTATCTCAGGGTGACTGCGTCCAAAACTTTCGGACTTTTGAAATATTTCGCCAATAGGGCGCTCTGCGCTCTGAGGCGATGTTTGTTTCAGAATGATCATGATTAAATCTTGTTCAGATGTACTCCTAGAACTGCACCGATTGCAAAAGAATTCGATCTAAAGCGTGATCAACTGATTACTTTCCGTGGTAACACGGCTCGATATAATATTAGAATCAAAGTCGGTGTCGTAATACGCAACCTCACTCAAGGAGAGGACTCGAGTTTCAATAAGATCATATTTAATTACGTAGGTATTTCATAATAACTTTGCACACTGTCACTTTATTAGCAGCCTCAGCCGCTTCTTCCCTGCGTCGGAAATGTGCAAGCTTATCTTTTGTCAATGTGCTTCTGTTAGTCGTGAAAAATAGAAGCCGCTGAGTTTCTGAGATTGTTTTGAAAAGATAAAACTTCGTCTAAGACTTTATCTGGCCACAGCCACTATTAACTTGAACAAAACATGCCAAACAAGATAGGTTAAGTCAGTAATATATCAAGGAAACTGAAAATGGAACTTCATTAGTCAATGCCAAGCTAACATGAATATTGAAAATAACTAAGGCTTCGTGGATTGTACGAGGTCGCACACTCAGGGAAATTCAGGGAATTTATCCAGCTACCCTGACCAGCACCCTAATTACGTAACACATTATTAATCGGATTCTGCATCATTTTGAAGCAAATTTCTAAACCATTGCTTCATAAGTTCGAAATATTTATCTGCACAACACGTAAATAACGCAATGAATGTCCAATCGATACCAACTAGTCTCAATCATTTGCCGAAAATGTGTTCGCC
>VKGM01010971.1:10354-22218 GCA_007844875.1 Busseola fusca | reverse complement strand
GAAATGGTCTTTTGAGGAAAGAACAACACAGATTGAGTGGACCAGTCCAGTCAGTGCACGCATTTGTCAAAATTCGTGCAGCTCAACTCAGCACTTCAGGAGCACAACGATTTGACGAACAATACCATTTGGGTAGGCCGTGTAAATTACTCAACAATTAAGAACACGACGGGTAAGTGCTACACGTGCCGTGCTCTTCATACGTACAATTAAGAATACGAAGCCACAAGTACACACAGCCGTGCGTACAGTAATTGTACCCACAAATCAAACTATACATAACCAGTATAGGCTGACTTCTGATTGTACGAAAAGGCGAGGTCAGCTAAAACTGGAAATGTTTACCTGGATGAGTAGCCGTGTGTACAGGAATTGTTGACAAGTTTTGAATATGCTTAGATCCTTTTTTTTTATTTTCAACCCACCTCATTGTTATTTTATTTGGTTAACAGTTTACATCGATATCAGAGCGGGACATTGAGAAGCTACAATATTGGTACGAGGAGCTGCTGACGAAGCTGCGACCGAACGCAGTCGGACTTGTGGACGCGTTCGATCTACGTGACGAGGTATGTACACGAATGTTTGCGGTTTCAAACCTTATTACTAAGGTCATAAGGGTGAAAAGTGTTTGACCGTGTTGCGTGGTACCTCTCCCGCTCTGGGCGGAGTGGAAGGGCGTGTCAGACTTTTACTAACTAAAACCCACCCACGTTCCTTCACCTGCCTATGTGCCCCAGGGACCCTGGTTACTCTTTGATACGCTCCACGGCCCTGGGCAAGTCAATTCTCTTTGACTTAAGCTTTAAAAGTATAAGATCTGCAAAGCACCTTATTACCTAGTTTACTTATTGGAGCATATAATTATGTATTAAGACTTAAGCAATTTACAGTCTCATTGTGAAAATACCTCTATTTTATGGCAAATAATTTTAATAAAAAAATCTTGTTATCATTATAGGTTCTTCACCGAAACTGACAACTATTAGGTATGGAGATTAGATAGATAAAAAGAGATTGTTACACGCCTGACGCCAACAACGCTCCGCACTACACCACCATCGCTGCACCGCTGACAAAACCCGAGGAAAACAACCTAATGAAAATAAATAACTGGACATTGTTTTTTTAATTATTACTTGTTGTTTTTTTTTTTTGACACATCTCGAGACCTTTGAGACTCGAACCTTTCGAAGGCATACGAGGAGCCAAAGCCAACTCGTAGAGGCTCATTAAACAATTTTAAATGATTAGGAGGCTACAACCGACGATTATCCCTGTATGCTCCATGCAAGTGCACCAAAGGACAACCCCCGGTTGGTGCAGGACACTATTCATGTGATATTTTTAGCATTTGATAAATACAAGGTGAGGCTAAAGTCCTCAAAAATCACCCGATGTTGTTTTGCTGTTTTTTTTGCAATGTATAAAATTGTTTTTTTTTATTATCATTTATAAAAAAAAATATCTTATAAAACCACTAAGGTTTAAACTTGTGCTATAAAGAGTCTATCTCAATATCGAACTATAAGTAAAATGAGGCATATTATTATTTCATTAAAATTATTTCCATTAGGTCCCGTACGCAAAATACGCGCATTGTCGTGGATTTGCGGACACCAGCCCGTTTTACCTATCCCATTACGTCGGGAAAATGATATCGGTCAAGTGGGCCATCGTAAATGATGACCATAGGGGCTCGTTTTATGGCATTTTCCATCACTTGTGTTAGAAATTGCCGCGATAGATCTGGGATCTCGCATTCCTGTCGGATATTCTCTTTAAGGGCTTCGAGAGTCCGAGGCTTGTTTACATAAACCCCGGACTTAAAGTAACCCCACAATAAAAAACTGGCACTCCGGGAGTGCCGGCAGAAGTGAAAACTTGAATATTAAAGTAGTGTTTAATTATAAGTACAAAAGTACTATCATTAAGAAGTTTTCACTTCAATTTCGATCAGCATCACGTGACCCTGACGCGAGTTTGGATGTTTTTACCCATACAAAAAAGTGCTCAGCGCCGCTAAAGAAGTTTTCACTTCAAAAATCTGAAGCAGTCTAATCGGGTATGGAATCTTCTAGAATAACGCGTTTGAGATTGAAAGATAGTAGACCTTATTGTATTAGACATAGATTCGCCTTTCGTTTAGTGTTTTTGAAATAAAAATGTGGGCAATGTTTAATCAAATATTAATTGAAATAAAATACTTACTTAAGATACGATATGGCTATCGTTTTTAGATTCTAAAACAGCACAACATATGTGCATTTTTCGTAAACACTGCCGGAACTAGACTGATAATAATATTAAGGCGGGTAAAGTCACATTAAATTTCTGTTGCCAGCGCAAAATAATGTTATAAATTAGTATATTTTTACTGTTCCGAAGCAAGTGATAACTCCAATTTTTTATAGCAATTTTGTACTTGTATCCAACAATTCGGGAAGGCAATTTTACCACAAGTGATGGTCAACTTTGTCATATACCTAATGTTTTTGGACAATAATGTCATTAAATTCTCCTCACACATTTGCCATAATTAGTCCTCGTAGTAAAACAATATTATACTACGAAGGTACAGACGCCAGCAGGACAGGGTAGCTTACCTTGAAACTGTCAATTTCTCCCGATCAACCTTGAACCTTAAGACTTCAGGGACAAAATTGATAATGTATATTACTTAAAGAAATTTGACAGATGGTAACCCTTCGATCTACGTCATCAACCATTGCCACGACACGCGATGCGAATTTATTAAACAATGCTCTTTCCTAAAATTTACGTAGCTGATGCAGCACAAAGTGACTTGTCATGTTGATGTGACATTTTGATTGTCACTTGTCGCTCATGTAGCACAGTGTGCACTTTTATAATTTCTAACACGTGACAATATTCTTGTGAACGTCGTGGTCCATAGAATGTATGAAAACATGTTACATTATAACGTTATCGTAGATGAAAATTTAAAAGCGTCTTCGTGTATTTTCATAAATGTATTTGTATATATTTGGGACAGCAAATATCACACAGACACAGTCACAGGCAGAAGCTAGTTATACTAAAAACTACTATACTAATTATTAACTAACCCTAATATTATTATTAACTGTTGTATTTTTTTTTAATTCGGCAAACGGTAGTTATTCTTCAATTTGTCTTCCTCAACAAAGGCCTCCTTCACATTGAATCCAGTCTAAAAAGTAAATCATCATCTGCCTAGCCTAGGTTAGGTTTAACCAGATGCAGCTAAATACCTGTAGGTATTGTACATGGAGTGATTGCCTATCTGACCTCCACAACCCAGTTACTGGTTCCACATTACCCAGTAACTTAGTAAGACTGGTTGTCAGACTTTCGGAGAAGGAGGTGACGGCCTGCCATGCACCGGACCATGGCCTGGACCAGGGCCGGACGTGAGAGATCGCCGCCGCCTATCGCCTCCACGAGGACACGGCGGTGCTCCACCCAAGCGGGGCAGACCTCCACCGTATGCTCCACCGTGTTCTCAGGGCGATCCACGCAGTGGTGACACCCTGGCGTTTCCTGCCTTATCCGGAACAGGAACCTCCCGAAGTAGCCCTTTCCGGTGAGGACCTGAGTCAGGCGGAAGGTGAGGGCGCCGTGGCGCCTCTCTAGCCACACCTCAGAGGGGACTTACCGCTGCAATTGTGGCGTGCTCAAGGAGGGATATTGTTCCAGCATTTAGAAACTGCATAGCGAAAATTGCCTCTAAAAGCCGGCGACTTGTGCTGTGGGATGGAAAGCTGTTGGGAACATTTTCTTTCCTCACCAATTCTGTGTAATAACCGGACGAAGCGTTTTGCCTCGTCTTTCATACCGCGTACATCGAAGGACTGGAACAGTTTGCCTGCGGCGGTCTTCCCGTATGATTACAATTTAAGTGTCTTCAAGGCTAGAGTGAATAGGCTAATAATAAACTAGTGCGCTTTACCACCAATGATTGCACCACTGCTTACCTATTTTTTTTTGTGGGTGGTAAATCATCAAATGACCTCCTGGGCGGAGCGGAAGGGCGTGTCAGACTTTTACTGACTAAAACCCACCCATGTTCCTTTACCTGCCTATGCGCCCCAGGGACCCCCCAGGGTTACTCTTTTTCAAACGCTCCACGGGCGGGATCGCGGTCAAGCACTAGTTTATAACATTAAAAAAAAAAGTTCAGTTTACGGTACAACTTCAAACATTTTTATAACTTGCTAATAGTGCTAGTCAATCTGCAATCAGCTTAATTATCATTGACATAAAGTTGATTTTTTGTTTAACTTAGAATACTCTTTTTATGGTTCCGTAGTCAACTAGGAACCCTTATACTTTCGCCAAGTTTGTCTGTCTGTCCGTCCGTCCGCGGATAATCTCAGTGACCGTTAGCACTTGAAAGCTGAAAAAAAAATTCTTTAGGGTACCTAATCTACCCCTTCACGTAAAGTGGGAGTGATTTTTTTTTTCATTTCAACCCTATTGTGTGATGTTGTTGGATAGGTATTTAAAAATGAATAAAGGTTTACTAAAATAAATTTTTGATAAAGTTAATGTTTTCGGAAATAATCGCTCCAAATGTAAAAAAAAAATGTGTCAATGTGTGTGTAAAAAATATGAAATAATTCTCGAAAGTAGAACTTTATATAAACTTTTTAGGAAAATTATTATGAACTTGATGGGTTGAAAAGTTTTTGAAAACTTGTAAAAAATAATTTCTAAACTAAATTTAATCGTAAATGCGTAAATTTTTTGTCTTAATTTACATATTTGATCATCCTGAACGTATCTTCTTTCAAACAAAAAAA
Source organism: Busseola fusca (assembly GCA_007844875.1). Taxonomy (NCBI): domain Eukaryota; kingdom Metazoa; phylum Arthropoda; class Insecta; order Lepidoptera; family Noctuidae; genus Busseola; species Busseola fusca. The sequence continues at coordinate 17,413 of VKGM01010971.1, read as the reverse complement.
TAATTATTAAAATCGGTTCACCAATCCTATTATAATTAAATAACCCGTCAAGTTTGGAAACGGCTCCAACGATTTCGATGAAATTTTGTATGTAAAAGGTTTCGGGGACGAAAAATTAATCTAGCTTTCATTTTTTTTCTCTGTCTGGGTGTAATTTATCTATAATATGTATGTATTTAGAAATATATAAGTATGTTTATCAGTTGTCTAGTACTCGTAAAACAAGCTCTGCTTAGTATGAGACTAGATGGCGTTGTGTGAAAGTTGTGGAATATTATTATTATTATAATCGGAGACGAAAAATTAAGATTTTTAGCTGCACGATTGATAAACGCTAAGGTTGGTAAATGGAATGACAATGATCACATCGAGGGAAGAGTTCAACCATATACTTCATCATGTTAGATCCTACGTAATCTGTACTAGGATTACTAGGAACCTCTCTCTCAGATTTAGACTTAATCAACATCTCATCTACCTAGCCTTTTCCCAACTATGTTGGGGTCGGCTTCCAGTGTAACCGAGATCAGCTGAATACCAGTATACCAGTACCAGACCACCAGTTACTGGTAACTGGTGGTCAAACTACTAGTAGTGTTTAGAAACTTGAAATTTGGCAGAAATACTTTTTAAGTAAATAATAAAGATCGTTAGGGTTAATTATATCACATTTTTAAGCTACCCTTTAAAAGGGTGTAGGTGAATCGAAGTTCGAAGGGAAAGAACGAAATCAACGCGGACGAAGTCGCAGTCGAAGAGCTAGTATTGAAATGAAATCGCTGTAGCCTAAAGTTAAAGTGTTGCTCTTTAGGTAACACTAGTGGTTGTCAATTTTATATTTCCACTTAATAATAATAAGTGAGTGGCGGAACCTATCAAACTTGTACCTGTGTCACCTACCACGAGCACTGGCGCCACTAGCGCCCACAGAGTGTCTCTGTCTTCGACACCTAGCGTGGTACGCAGATACGTACTCCTAGCGATTTTGCGATATTGTCCAGTGAAGTTTAGTGTTATCAGTAATAAACTGAATGTTATCTATCGTATACCGTAGATAGGTATAGGGGAAAGTGGTCACCCTTCGTACGCTTTTTACATTTTATTTTTTTAATTTATGATTAATTGTCGAATTTATCTAGTTTATGTACCTAAGTGTAACAAACATATTGTAGTTTGTTACAAAAAAATCCGAAACTATTGTGTTCAAAGGTTAAAGAGTTATAGTCATTTTTCTACCATACGAGATTTGTACGAGCGTACCCCACGTACGGGGTACGTTCGTACAGTAGGTGGGGTACTTTCATACGCCATGGGGTAGATTCATACACGGTAATTAAAAAGTCTATTAAAGTCGTTAATTTTTTATTAATAATTAGAAAATATTTTATCAAAGAACCAACTTGATAATATTTGACTTAACTCATAGTCGATACATTTTTCTTTAGAAAAATTAAATCTTTTATCCTTAGTTTACTTATTGATAATCCTAAGCTTTATAATCAGTCGAAATGAGATCTTTACAATAATTTTTTAAGAGATTGTTGTACAGTCTTTGACAATTTAAGCTTAAAGTAGGTAATCATACACTTGGTTGTTACTTTGGAAATTATTGAACATTATAATTATTTAAATTAACTGCAAACGTAAAAAGTCTAGCCATTCTAGCTGTACAGGCCGCTCGTGGTTTTTGATCAGGGAGGATCATGGCGACATCGGTGATATACAGAGTGTATGTCTTCTACATCAGGGAAAAGAATGACCATGATGATCCCGGTTTCTTCCGAAGATAAGATATTTTCAGCTCTGTACCCGAATAATGACTGAGAACTTTTCCGACGTAATAAACCACAGCAGTCTTTTTAGCAAACTTGACCAAAACAAAACAATTATCTTTGATTTTCTCTGGTATCACATTTAAATTATTATTAATACTGCGATCATCAGTCTCTTCGTCCATTTCGAAGTCGATTAGAGATGTTGAACTCTCCCGCAAGCTAAATTGGGATCCTTCAGATTCTTCTGAATCTTCGTCACTTTCTATTTGCTGTTTCTTTTTCTTTTGTCTTGAATAAACTTCGTTCAATCTACTTTTCACTGCTTTGGCTCTGGCTTTACGACGACAACCGTCCTTGTATTACGTCATCAATTGCTAATTTCATGGACTCTTCATCCACCTCTTGAGTATGTGTACCCTTTTTCTTATATTTTCGCACCATGATTCTGCAATAAAATATTAATTATAAGGCTTACTTAATAAAAATATTTCGTTTTGTAAGAAATAAAATACTTCATAAAAGGTAAAATATGTTGTTGTGCTGTCTGCACGATAATCTTAAAACGTTTACTATATTTCATTTCTTAAAAATTTAATTTTGATGTTCTGGTGCTCAATAAAATTTAAAGGGGAGCATTCGTACGCGTACGAATGTGCCCCTTGTTTGGCTGTCCGAATGCACCCCATGCCTTGCACAAAATTAAAATACAACTTTATACAAATTCTAATTCAGTTTTCACAAATATAACAATCAAAGCTCAAAATAATCAATGTTAACATTAATTAATCATCGCCATATTGTCAAAAACATAACATTTCTACTTACATTTACGATTGAAATTTACGTGAAAAATTTACTTACCGCGTGCGAAAACACGTTGTGTCTTATCAGCCGATACACCGTGGTGTGACTGGTGCGACACTCCGCTAGCAACATAGCGGCCTGTATGTCTATGCACACAAGCAAAAGCGTGTTTGTGTGTCGCTTAGTTTTTCTGCAATTGTAACTGTACGAATGTGCCCCGCGTATAACACAATAAATCACACTGTCCGTCCGTTACAGGACGTATTGGGAATTGATCAAGAGTTAAGTCACGATTGTTGCACGGACGGATCATTCCTCAGGGATTCATTATATAGGAACGCCGCGACTGATTGCCGGTTGTATCTACAGATGGATATATGAATTGAATCGGGCAACGAGAATATCTATAGTTTACAGATTTGATGTAGGCTAAGCGGTGAAGTGGAAAATATTTCCCTATAATCTTAAGAGAATAGCGTCTTTCTTCTCTTTTAATGTTATCTTCTTCATCATCAGCAGCAGTCCACTGCTGGACTTAGGCCCCTCCTATGGCACGCCATTTAACTCGATTTTCGGCAATCCTCATCTAGCTGCTTTATATAATATGCTCTATACTATCTAAATGTTAAGTGTGCTAAAATATCGCATTAGGTCTAGCCTGTAAGGATATTTTTATGTTTAGAGTAAATAAATAAATATTTATATAATTTCATCATTTTCATCGACTAACCTTTTTACAACTCCTTTCCAACCTGAGGAGGTTGGAAAGGAGTTGTAAAAAGGTTAGCTAACTTTAGTCCACGTTCTGGAATAAGAGGGTAGGTAGGTAGTTTACGTAAAAACTAAATTATTTATTTAATTAATAGCCTCATAAATTCAATATAAATAGTCCAAATGAGTTGATTTCAGTATAACAGTTGATATATAACTTGATTATAACAAATTCAGCATAAGTCCTAACTGTAACAAAGCACAATAAGAAATAAACTATTTTGTATTTTTATTTCATAAAATTCCAGCTAAAACCACTGATGGAAATAATGTAACTTTCCTTCATCAATTCTATAGAACATGATCCAATACAAATTCGCGGTAAAAATTATCAATACATTCCAGATACAAACACGGGAATACCAACCTTAAATCGTAAAGCTAAGGTTGAAAATCAATTGCATTGCAGAAGTTGATGTAATATTTAATTGGAATATATATTGTACCTATAAAAACTACCTAGCTGTAATAACGAAGTTTTTTTCACTAGTCAATTTGGTCGTAGGTATGTATGTCATGTCAGACTGTCTGTCTGCGAAACGGATAAGGACAAGATCTTGACAAAAATATGTTTACTGATGATTTCATAGATCAGCGATTCTCATTTGGTGGGTCTGCACCCTAATTGCGTAACACACTGTTAATCGGAATCTGCATAATTTTGAAGCAAATTTCTAAACCATTGCGTCATAAGTTCGAAAAATTTTTCTGCACAACACGTAAATAACGCAACTAATGCAAATTGCGGTCCAAACGATAACAACTAGTCTCAATCATTTACCGAAAATGTGTTACGCAATTAGGCTGCAGTACCCTAATTGCGTAACAAACTAATACCACTATATAAATATTTTTGAAGCCAGTGCGCGTTGGTAGATGTCACATGTCTTCGAAATTTTGATTCTAGGACATGCTGGTTTCCTCACGATGTTTTCCTTCACCGTTTTAAGAGCAGTGGCGATGAAATAATTTACACAAAGTAAAGTGCCTGACGGGGTTTGAACCTACGACTTACAACTTATAAGTCGCGGCCGTTACCACTGGGCCACCACTGCTCGCTTAGAGACGAGATTTGTTCATTTAGTACAAATAAATAAAAAAAAAATAATAGAATACAAAAAAAAAATTATGGGGGGTGAACTGCTTGCGTCCGTAGGATCTACTTAAACTCATATGATCAACCTACACGTGTCCCCTGGGTAGTGCTAAACGAGCAGTAATAACGGTAGTAGGCCATAACATCGGCTGCCGGCTTTGAAGTTACCACCCACCAGACAAAGCCATGCCACCAAGCGATCCGTCGTGTTCCGGCATGATGTCTGGTGAAGCCGTACGGAGGACGGGTCTGAGCAGTTGTGATGCGATGTCTGCCGAGTATGATGCGCCAGTTATGGTTGTGTTGGGTGTTTGGTCGTGGAGGGTAGCGGGATCCGAAGCACGGTGCTCCGCTGGCCGACCGCAGGTAGTTGGGGGCCCAAGTAGTGTGCCAGCCACACACGAAAGGCTGCCCCGCCAACTGCGAAAAATCCCAGGGTGGCCCCATCGTGCCGGTTGGCGACCGGACGAGAGGACCCTGGCATACATTTGATTCCAGGGTGTACATGGTCCGCCTGCCGCCTGGCAACAAAGACGGGAGGCTGCAATCTCCGCGAGATCTCGATGTGATCGAATACAAGGACTCTTCGACTACGTTCGGAGCATACATAGCTGATGTGTTCTCACAGTAAGTTTAAATCATCACCTGCCTAGCCTTTTCCCAACTATGTTGGGGTCGGCTTCCAGTCTCACCTAATGAAGCTGAATACCAGTATTTTACATGGAGCGACTGCCTATCTGACCTCCACAACCCAGTTACTGGGTAATACGACTCTTCTTGATAAGACTGGATGTCAGACTTTCGGGACCAACAGCTTAACCTGCTTTCCGGGGCACGGGGGTTCTTGATATTGATTTAATGAACCCATCCACGAACCGACCGCGGCAGTCGTAGCTTAACCTCTGATCGACCCGTGCGGCTGTTATCATTTGCCACGAGCCTCTGGGAGAGATAATAGAGCCTAAAAAAAAACTTACCTTTCCAGTGACCGATTCCCCAGTGACAACGAGCTAGTTCTTGGCGATGATAAGATAATCTTCAACCGAACAGACCCGACGCTAAAGCAGGACAGATGCCGTCTTTGTCTCAAGCGCCCGAAGAGAACGCATCACGCACCACCACCACCCGTCACCACTACCACTGAAGGCATAGATTCGTATACATTGGACTTTGTGACTAATGATCCAAGTCCTGACTTTGACCTTGATAAGGAGAGGACAAGAAGGTCTTCTGATCTCATGCCGTAAGAATTTTTTTGTTACGCTTTGTTTTGGCATGTTTTGTTTAAGTAAGATGATTGAAAGAAAGAAATATACGATTAATAGCACTACAAAAAAAAAACACCTTAAAACTATGAAAAAACAAAAATCATAATACCAAAGGGTCTCAGCCTCAGCAAAATGTCAGGTGACAACACAAAGCCTGACACTGATTTTCAGCTACAACCCACGAGTACCATAATTACGCTATAAAAATGAGATGATATGATAAATGTATGTTGTTTTTCGATAGACAGTCTTCGATATATCACAACTTGACATGTCTCACGATAAAACGAGCTCTAACTTTTGTCCAACCTGAAACAATCGAGCCAGTTTTTGTATTTCGAACTTTATTCTGAAATTGTCTATAAAAAAAATCCTGTGCGGTGCCTTCAAAAAAGAAGTAAAAAGGTCGTTAATTTAAACCAGTTCTGAAGATAAAACTTGTTTTGTAATAAGCCTGGAAAATGCTCATTCTCTGTTACCCGGGCGCCTTTTTTCCGAAGCGATTTTTTTTTTGCTTAGTCCCGAAAGTTGAAAATTCAACAGTGTGTTTATTGACGCTCTGTTGGATTCTCAAAGCTCGGTATGATAACGAACCAAAGTTGAAAATGCAGTGCCTGATAAAATCTCACCGCGATATTTTTACGTCCGTGTGTTCGTGGGCTTACACGAGACTTTCATAACTGGTAAAATGTGGGTGTACTTCACACCTGTCTGTCGACCTCTTCGGTGAATTGAATACAGAGGGCGTAGTGCGAGTTTATTTTACGTTAACGCGATCGAGACTTTTATGGCGTTCAGCGCTGTGATTGGACCGCTCCAAGGTCGCCGCTTGGAAGGGCCCAATTAGAGCGCCGAACGTCATAAACGTCTCGATCGCGTTAATGTAAAATAAACTCGCACTAAGCACAGAGGTGTGACATTGTGTGACTAATGTATATTTACAGGGACTTTGGGCTCAACCCTACAATGGCAAATAAGGACGATGACTTGGATATCCGAGTCAAAGATGGCGTCCTCGACTCAAGCGCCAACTACACGATGTTTGTGGAACTAATTTGTAAGTAATCCATTAACTAATAGTATAAAACATGCTCGATTCCTTATAAACAAAACGAATCGTGTTGCTCACCATTGGTAGCATTTTTTTTGCCGAAGAGAAACTAATTTTACCTGTAATAACTTCTTCCTTAAGGCAGGGTCTACTATGCAAAGTTATGAACCACCTTACTTACCGAGGTGGAATATACCATAAACAGTCGTCCTCTGACGCACGTGTCAGTCAGTGCGGAGGACCCAGAAGCCCTGACCCCGAATCACTTCCTGTTGGGAAGCACGGGGCGAGTAC
>VKGM01010949.1:1611-11997 GCA_007844875.1 Busseola fusca | reverse complement strand
GTAAATAATAATATACCACATTATTTTATAATTCATCGGAATTATTTACAGTGTATCTAGTTGCTAAGTACCTGTTCGCGCTTTACAAAAATTAAAAAAATAGCCAAAATCCAATAAAGAAATAAAATAACATGGTTTGTTGCACCTACGTACTGTTCAACATACTTAACATTCTTTAGTTTTGTCTTAATGCGAGATTTGTGCGATGTTACCATATTTTGGACACTGTTCGAAGTCTACTATAATATTTTTTGTTGTCAAACAAATATATGTTTTTCTTCTTAGAAATCAAATGAGTGAAGGCTTCAAGAAATTAATGATTGTTAAGTTCTTAGGCAGCATTGTGATATGACATGAAAGATAAATAAATATACTATAATTAAAAATCTAACAAAATACTATAACTATCTATAATATTTAATATAAGGAATGGCGAGAAGTCAACGAGTTTACCTATATATACTTATAACAATATCGTAATCAACATGCTGTGCTCAAGTAACTCAACAATAGTTAATTTCCTTATTCAATAATTACATGGTTACGTACATATTTCTACAAAATATGATTTCGATGTTAAAAGAGATTTAGTAAAAGATTGCGAAACAAGTAAGAAAACTCAAACAAACTGTCAAGTAGGTAGTAATTGTGACTTTATATTTGTAGTATTTCCCACGTAATTCTGTAAATCAATGACTTCTGATAGGTCCACAATATTAAGAACCCTGTGTTTTTACATTTCTAAGAATGTATTTATACACGTAAATACGGATGTAATTTGAAATAGATATTAAAGTTTTAAATCAAGGAGGATACACATTTCAGTATACAGGTGATCTTTTACGGAATAAATTCAATTTCCAAGATGTAAAAATACCTATCGTACTTATTAAGAATTGAACGTATTTATTAAAATCACCCGTATACTTATTATGCGGACAAGAATGTTTAAATTAATTACAATTCTTTTAACTTTTAAAAGTTTGCTTACCATTAGTAATTTCCTTAACGTTAAGTATGAATTTTAAAGAGATACCGATTTTAGTCAAATACAAATAAAGAAGTGAGAAGAGAGCAAATGTAATAATATTATACATATTTATGTCTTCAAGATAAAAGAATTGTAACTTTAAACTGTAATAACAAGTGTTAACGTCAAAACCAGCGAAAAGTTCAACATGATTGTGGACACGATATTCTAAGCCATACACGATAGTGGCTATAGTACAAATTCTTTTGCCCTGTAAACAGTAGAAAATATACAGTTAATAAATCTACTAAGGATTGCGTGTAAAAATCTAATTGGTATGAACAATAGAAATATACAAAACGCTATCGTTTGGTTTGACATCACGTATAAGCTGTGAATACATAACATTACACACAAACTTTTACTTCCAAGCCAAGTTTAGGTACACAAGTTACACATCATGTAAACCAATACTTACTTACGTTTAATATTTGCCAAACATTACATTACATTTAATTATCTCAGCCTTTTCGAATAGGAGAATCATAATTACTTGGGAATATAAAATAGTAACTAGTAGACTCGGTGAATTAACATTACAATGTAGTACATGCCCATCGGCGCGCGCGCAAGCGGCGCGTGCGATACCAGCGACCACTACTCTACGATGTGAAGCACCATTTGTTCTAGCGTAGGGATAATGTACACAATTTGACAATTTTAGTCTAAATAACATTAGAATTACGTTGTTGCACATTATCATGCGCTTACTTTCCGATTATTCATTAGGAACAACAATTTAAAAATACTATACGCTCATCTCTTTAATTTTAACTTAAAAATAACGTGCTTTTGGCACTTACCGCTAATCAGTTGTTTAATAATATGTTTCGGGACTGATTTGAAATAATTTCACAAAATAGTATTCGCTCGGCACTTTATTGCTGTTCAGATATTCTTTGGTGAAATTTAATTGTAGTAACCCTTATACATATGTACGTGTTGATGTTTGAAACTACTTGTAATTGAACAACAAATTATTAAGGATTATCTTCAACCTCGACTACACAGTTGAAGACTTTTATATCTGGAAGAAGGTACATATATCTGTAGTCGTCTAAAAAAATAAAAAGTCGATGTCTCAAATCCTATTTACAATAGAATTCTAATTATACATATAAAATTGAGCATTAGTATAAACAGAGGCTGCTGAAATCTTGGATGTAATATGTAAATCCTTAACTAAATATGATACACTTCCCGAAGGGACTAACATTACTCAAGTACTTAGTACTTATTAATATCGCATCGCATTTACAAGTAATATTCTTACAAATGTACAACTTAAAGTTTATATCGTAATCTCATAGCCACTGCAAGGGACGAAGTCCTCGTCCAAATGTTTTTACGAAATACTTTCGTTTAATCACAAGACTGGAATCACATTATGCGGCGGGGAAACACGCGTCCGGCGAGTGCGTGCTGCACCGGATGGCTCAGGTGCACTCGATGATGAGCGGCTGGCTAGACTCGATGACGGAGGCGCGCGGCTCCGCGGGCGCGCTGTAGTGCTCGTGCTCGGGCAGCGTGCGGTAGGCGTGCGGCGAGTGCGCGCCGTGCGTGGCCAGGTGCGGCGTGGTGGAGTGGGCCTGCGCCAGCAGCTCGCCGTGCGACAGCGCCACGCGCGCCCCGCCGGCTCCCACCAGCCCTCCCTGTGACGGAGAGTGCACCTCGTATGCCTCGTGCCCCTCTCTTTCGTGGCAGTCTTTGTCGACGGTACCTGCAAAGTGCACGCGAAAATGAAATCGGCCGCGTTCAGCGAGAGCGCAAGTGAAAGTTGCGGTTCACCTACGAAGAGAAAGTGCAGCGCGCTGCAGTTGCTCTCGCGACTACGGTCGCGTTAATTCTCTTTCATTTGATTTAATATTGGTTTAAATTAAATTTTTGTTAATAATATTTTTTATTCAAAAAGTAATAAAAAAATTAGTTCATCAGTGATAAAGGTGACTTACCAATGCATTCAGTGTTTGCTGCATTCGTTATTGCTAATACTTCTTCAATGTTGTTTGGCTTACAGCTAGTAGTTTTCCAGTGAGTGCGTAGGCCGGAAGCACTGATGTACTTCTTGTCGCATCCTTGGCAAACGTATGGTCTGTCATTCGTATGTAGCCGCTTGTGAAGTTTTAAATGTACAAATTGTGTGAATTTCTGCATACACAAATCACATGCGTATGGTTTTTGTCCTGAATGCAGACGTAAATGTGTTTTTAAGTTCGACGTTGAGGAGAACCGTTTTTTACAAATATCACATTGGTGCGGTTTCTCCCCGGTATGTACTAGGTGATGTTTCTGTAGATGTGCAAGTTGCGTGAACGATTTACTGCATACATTGCATTTGAAAGGCCGCTCACCAGAATGCGTTCTCAGGTGAACCTTCAGATTCGAAAGTTGTCCGAACGTCTTACAGCAAACATTGCACTCATAGTGCATTTTCCCATCCTTTTTCTTTAGTGGGTAAGGCAAGCTCCTGTATCCCCGTGAGGATTGTGAGCCAGGACTCATCGGTGCCCCCATGAGTCCACACGAGCCGTCGGGGCTGACGCTGCCGTGTTGAGGAACCATTTGACTATTCACATTCGTGTTTTGTATTAAACTTAACTGTGAACAATTTTTGAGCGTAATCACACTAGTCGACGATGGATAATGGTGGTTACTTTGAACATTCTGTGATCTCTCGTACTGGTGAGATGAAGTCACCGTTGGTGAGTAATTACTGGGTGGAGACCCTAATTGAGTGATTATTGTAGAGTTTGGAGGAGAGTATAAGTTATATGAGTAGTTGGGGTAGTGACTTTCATATCGTGTTTCGCGAATCTCTCTTATTTCTCTGATTTCTCGGATTTCAGTTGTATGTGGAATCGTGTGTGGTGGTGATGATGAATAAATTGAGGCAGCGCTGGGTGTAGGTAGCTGCTGTGGCAATGGCAGTAGTGACGGCAGCGGGGTCAGGTTAGAGCTGGAGTCTGGACTGCAAACATTGCCGTACCTCTGACTTTTCTTATATGAATAAGCCATTTCAGTCGGTGATGAAGGCGGCGGGGTGGCATTTGGTTGACGGCGGTTAGGATCATTATTATTCGTATCGATTCTGTTACCAGTTAAAATTGTTTCCAGTATTCTAGTATCTGGTGGAGAATATCTCATAAAAGCCGGTTGTGGTGGAGGCGAAATCGCACCGTCTTCATAGTACGGTTTGTTTAGGGGCACCACCGTATTTTGAGATGATTCCAACACTATGACAGTCGATGTAGCTGGATCACGTCTTGGTGGTGATAAATTTTGTGGAGTGTTGGGAATTTCTTCAGCTATTACTAATTCTTTTTCACTTTCACAGTCCATATCTTTGTGATTTTGATACTGATATGCTCTTGGCATTTTTATTTTCACTTTCCTGTATTCATTGCGATGCATGTCTTGGTCAACTTTTTGGACTATCACTGTCTCTTTGGGTTCATTGGTTTTATTGGAACAGTCGAGAACATAATTTTCTACATCGGAATCACTTGAATCTTCAGGAGGTGTGAATTCATCGTGATAGCCGTTACTATGGTATCCTTCATCAGATCGCACCGATCCATCATTAGGTGTCAGTTGATGCTCGTAGTGTGGTCCTACACAATGAGTGAGGATTGGAGATTTATTTCCCAGCTTTTCTTGAGTACTTTGTGCCATTGGAGATGGTCCACGCATATCTCTTAAAGTTTGGCACTGGGCAGGTGACCTATTGCTCTGAATTCTTGGATTCTCGAGTTGGTGTATAACCACTTGAGATGTGCTCTCTTTGTGTTGATGGATTATTAACGTAGGGTTTTCTCTATGCATTTTTACGGGTGAAGGTGAAGGCATTAGCGTGGTCGGCGATAATGATCTCTGTTCACAAACAAGCGAGTTGTCCGTTTTGTTATGAATGACGTTGGTAGAAATATCGGCCCTCAGAACCACCCTTTCATTTTTGTTCAAACATCTCGGGTCTTCACGAAGTATGGTTGTTGAATTTTCATGAATAGGCTTATCAGTTGCTTCTCGTTTTCGCCGTCGGTTTGGGCCGTCAGCTTCTAACAGTTCCTTGGTGTTTGTTAGTCCAAGAACATATTTCATGTGATTGAAGGCAATTTCAGGGTGCACCGGTGCAGGTGGCAAACCATAAGCTTTTTTGATTGTTTCTTCTTTGCCTAAAATAGAAATATTACAATAATGAAAATTAGTCTTTTATAAAAATTATATCTTTTAATGTCAAAAGCGGCTAAAACATACTAATACTTACAGATAGAGTAAGTAGCTCTTTCCGGATCGATATCGTAGCCCAACCTCGTTGCAAAATCTTTGCAATACCAAACCATCAACTCTTCGTTAGGCATAATGTCTCTGAAACGACATAATTTTAAGATTATTAATTTCAATTGAAAAAAAAAATGAAAAGTGATTATGAGTGTACGTGTTGTTGTTATGAAGTGAATTTACCTGATCGTGTAGAAGTATATGTGCTCCTGATGCTGACAAGCCACGAGGTTCATCACGGAGAGCGAGTAGGCAGACGCCACGTATCGCATCCAGTTCGCCACGCTCGTGTCGGACCCGTCCAGGTAATAATAGTCACTGTCCTTGAATATCTGTAATAAATTAACAACAGCTATAACACTTGCGCTCGGTATACATGTAAACATAATTGAATACGGAACTATCAATTAAGACAAAGTTTCTTTTTTTGCTTTATAGTTTTTACAATGCGACTGATTTGTATGAATATTCATTCGAATGTAAGTTACTTTGACTAAACGCTTCGTTAATTACTCTTGTAAAAGTAATTACTTGTTGTTTATAATCATTCGCTAACAATACCACTTATGCTCTGAGAATTTTCTCAATTAAATTATAATGCAATCAATTGTTTATTTGCTTAAATTATGTATGTTTGAAATCAAACTTATATAAATGAACTAAACACATGTTATTCGTGCACGTGCCACGTGCAGGATATTTACAGTGCGCGTGCAACTGATAGCGACACGCTTACATTATAATAGTGTAGTGGGGAGTCAAGGACGAGATGCAATGTTACTCGAGAGGTAATATAGGACGCGGAAGATAACGCGTGAACAATGATTTATAATTGAACAGTACAAGTGCGTTCATCTAGTCCTCAGTGAATAGGAATATCAGCAACATGCATTGTGATACGATCATGATGTTGCCTACCACTAGTATTTTTTTTTTCAAATATTTGTTCAAGCTAGAATCAGTGGCTTAATCATACACACTTTTATGACATGAATGATTATGTGTGTTACAAGAATTACAGAAAACAATTTTGAATCCACCACCATTGCTATTAAATTTAAAGCCCAATCTCACCTTAATATTTCCGTAAGTGTGATGTCTCACAGTTTCCTGTACCTGGCCCAAAGAGAGAGTTCGGTTAATTGAAGAAGAAAATAATAGTGCATTGTAAACAGATAATTTATAAAATACGCCAGAGATATTAGTCTAGGAGTTTGCTTAGTTGAGGATAGTTCGAATTGCGGTTTATAAGGTTGTGCTGTCGAATATACAGATACAAGCCTCAACCAAATTAAAATAATAAAAGCCAAGCGGGTTGCGATTACTGGGACATATGATTTGATTATTATAGATCTATAGTTACACTTACCCTCCAGTAATATCTCCAAGAGACTTTGTCGTTAGGTTTGTTCGGTGTTCGGGTGCCTTCGAAGGGCCCGAAGCGTGTTCCACGTGGTATTACACCTATACTCCATACACCTTCAGTCTGGAATAATTCGGATATGTCATGATGTGATACCTACACTCGCTGATCTGTCTGTTATGATTAAGTTCGTCGTTCGATTTTAGTCAAATTTTGCGATACTATAACATGGAGTTCGAATGGTTACGTACCAGTGTATTTGGAGTGGATAATACTGCAGATGGTCTAAGCGCAAGGCTGCGCGGGAGCGTCCTCTCGGCGCGATTAGGCGTGCCACGCTCGCTCGGCACGTCGGGTACGATGTACACTGTGAGCCTCTCGAACTCCTCCTCGCGCATGCGCGTCACATCGTATGCGCCCGCGCTGGACACGCCGCTCGCCACATCTGCGCCACCGGGACTCCCGGTGCGACCCACCACCGTTGTGCTTGGAACTTCCTCGCTTGTTGACTGTTGACAATACGTGCTAGGTTAAACTAAGTCCCACTCCGTAAACTTTAACTTATTTTCAAAATGAATTCACTTTAAAATATTTCTTAACAACCACAAGAAATGCACCTACAGTCGAAACGGTTTCGTTAGACAGAAAATTTGGCTCTATTAATCCACAAATCAGTCATTTTCAGACCCCAAAAATCTGCAAACAACGTCGTAACGAAATTCATTTTCCCTCTTTACAGCCGTATGCATTTCCCGCCGTGTCATCTAACTTTGAGTGTTATTTTCTTCGAGAAAGAGTTCAGTTTCCTAAGTGAGAGAGGAGAAGTGACGTTCGATAAAGGGGCGGCGCCACTACTGACCCAGTTTTGTGATAAGTGCGCACTTTCCACTGCGCACCGACACTTCCCCTTTGCCTATTTATATTTTCAACAAAATTCAATTGAATACTTAGATATTTCGTGGCGGGATCAGCCTCTAGTAACATTAATATGCAACTCAATTAGGTGATAAATTAATTATACATTTTTACTTACCAGTCTCATTTTGATTGATTTCTATGATGTCCTTTAAATTTGTATTCTCATAATTACTTTCTGCGTATTGAAGTAACTTGTACCTGGAACAAAATCAAAAGTTTGAGTTTATATTTACACGTTTACCTTGAATTTGTATCGAACTTTTGATATAGCGGAAAAGTAATTGGTTTAAAACTTTGCCGATTTGCTAAGACCTTTTTGACACTATTTTCCTGATGATTATCAAAATAATTTATACTTTTTATTAAAAAAGATAAAACTGAAGACTAAACAGGAATACGGATGATTATGGCCAGTAATTTACTTTTTTCTATTATAGCCAGAAACTTCTACAGATAAAGTCAAATTTGTGATTTTAAAGAAGAGAACCGCGTAATAATTAAATATAATCACTGCCTGTCGGTGAGTTCAGAAACATAAGAAGATGTTATCAACATAAATAATTACGTCGAAGGAGAAGATGATTTAGGTGTTTAGGTATTACTATGACAACGATAAAGCAGATTTATATTGCTCTCTTGCCGGTAGATGCATTGAATATTTGCCAAATTGGCACTACTCATGTGGAATACGGAACAGTGAATTAGTCACGAAATTGACATTCTTTGTATTTCTTACAATCCAATCGTTAGGTTTAAAATAAACCTGCAAGTATATTTCAGCCAAAATTAAACTAAGTATCAGTGGAAACATTGTGAGAAAATGACAATTTCCTTTCGTTCTGGTTTGGTTAGTTTTTTTTCATTAATTGCAAATGCAGTTTACTGTGAAATAAAGTACAACTTATTTAAAAAAAATTGTTACGTAATAGCGACGTAAGTAAACAACCGTGACTCGTAGTTAAGTGTTTTAAATATGGTCAGGTTCGTAAAAGAATGCTTTCCCGTGTTGGTGCAGTGAGGCAACATTGAAGTTCAACATTTCATTGCATAATTGCGGAAGCGAGGCGGCTTGCGGCCGACGACTCCTCTCGATGAGAACGAAAATTTTGTTTTCCAAACCGGCCCCATTTGACATTCAAATAGTTGCGCAAGCGCCGGCCCAGCTCCGTATTGTAAACATTATGCGTTGCATTTGTAATGAATGGTTTTATGTATGAGTTTTGTAACCAATGTAGTGCATCACTAAGTATGTATTGTACTTATGTACATAAGTTAATATCTATACTGTAATATTATAAAGAGGTAAAATTTGATTGTATGTAGGGGGTAATCTTCGAAACTTCCAGTCGGATTTGAAAAATTCTTTTTGCATTTGGTAATACAATTCTTGAGGAAGGTTCTAGGTTATAAAACATCACGCTACGACCCTTAGGGGCCGAGCAAAGAGAAAAAAGTCAGTAGGAACGATAAGCGAAAACAAAGTACTAGCGTGGGCAGTCGATGCGATGCGATGCTACGGGGACAGCAAATTACACGCAGACAAAGTCACGATTAGAAGCTAGTTTATTATATAATTTTGTAATGCCTAGTAAATACAGGGTGCCAGGAACGCCGACGCGCGTTCCGTTACTATGGATTCAGTACATGATTCTGAAACACTTGCGTTGAAATAATTAGTCAATTATTTAAAAACAAGGTTGTCATTAAATATTAACATCTGCATAATTTGTGAGACTGTTGTAATGTTTGCATCGTTCAGTCTAATTATTTAATTAGAGTGAAGGATACTCATGCAAACATTACAACAGTTTTAATCAAATGTAATATCTAAATATTTTCAATATCACCACTTGTAAATGAATGATGTTGAAATGAAAACAAATGAAGTAATTCTGAATGGGCCGATCACTTTCTCTGATTTGGCTTGAAGTCTTGAAAAGTACCTATCAATGATAGCGAACAAATCATATATTGTATGTTAATTGCGTAAGGGCTGACGTTTACACAGTAACGTCGGTAATGGTGGGGGTATCGTGTGAAGAAGTGGAGGCAGTGGGGAAGAGGGGGGTGCACGTGACCGTGAGTGCAAGTTGCGCAATGCGTCCGCGCAATGTCACACATTGCACGCACCCTCGCGCGGTAACCACTAGGTACTTATTGTATTGCTTTTTGCTGAGACTTTTTGTGATAAAACTGACACTCGCATAGGAACTAGATTTGAATTTGTACCAGCTAATGTAATATGCTTATTAATATTTAGTACCTATTTATTGATTTTCGAAATGGAAAAACCTATTTTCTAAATTCACTCGAGTAAAGACAAATCAGTTCTACCATACTCTATAATTCATTTGATAAGATAAGAAATAAATATGGAATTTATTCATTTTCATTTGACATAGGTATTTCAGGAAATATAAATCACTATTTATGTTTAAAAAAGTGCATTTTGGGCAAACAACAGCAACGTCGATCACAATTTTTGAGAAAATATAATGTTACTTTTGGATAGAAAGCATCCGTCCACCTCGCGGCGCACACCGCATAGCTATCGCGCAGTAGCGCACAGCCGCGCATCGTCGCGCGCGCACCAGGAAGCAACCTTGGGCACGCGCATGATGCGCTCGCTCTTGAACTTGCCCTTTACGCTAGCACGTTGCAACCACGCTAGGGCTACCACCGTTAACTTTTGTTGTTAATTTAAAAAAAAAATGGGTTGACTATATGTCGTTGTACTTTTATTTTCTAATGTTAATCTAATTTACATGATTAAGTCTTGGGCGTCCTTTAGTATACC
>VKGM01010931.1:22830-34839 GCA_007844875.1 Busseola fusca | reverse complement strand
ATCCATAATATGTTTTAATTGAAATTAATAAAAATTCAGGGGAATTATTTGGATGAGCTAGTTAATACAATCGATAGGGCTCAATTAAGTCTGTAAACAAACCTGCAATAGTTTTGTTAATTTTAAATCCATTTACAATTTTCAAGACCTAGGAATTGAACCTAGGATTACAAGGCTGCGTTTAGTTAACTATAAGACCAATAAGATGGTATACTATGGAACATAATTATTAGAGAATAAAATACTCACGTGCACTCATATTCATTCCAGAGATCGACGCAAACAAAGGGTTCAGTGCAATGCACGTTAATGCACGGACTGTTCGAGGGACAGTTCCGGTCGAGGTTCCTGGCCATCGTTGCCTGCCCCCATTGCGTGCCGTTCATCGCTGGCGGCAGCGGCAGGTGCTTGCCTTCCAACCTAATGTCATCCAGACAACCCTTTTGGAAGTCAGCATACACTTCAAAGGTCCTAACACCCGTGTATTCAGCTTTGCCACCCGCATAGACACCTTCTTGTTTATCAACCAGCAGCCACTGGTGGCCGTCAAAATAAAATGTTTCATTATATCTTCTTCCTTCGCCACCATCTATTTCAAGCATCGCAGCACTACCGTAGCGGCTGACACGAGCTATATGCCATTGGCCGTCGTCGACAGCGACTGAGTTCAGCCATACATCACGCTCCTCAGTTCGAAGCGAATTTAGATTATATCGGAAGTGTAATCTTGACTCTTTCACTTCTAGTATGCCGTACTCTCGGTTGTGTTGATCGCTCACTCTAAAAAGTTCGCCGTGAGGTTCGCGCGTTCTAAACCGAAGTTGAATTTGTGTACTAAACCTGTCTGGTTCAAAACTTAGAGCGAATTTGACGTAGCTCTGAGGCCGGAAACTGGTGGGTGTAGTTGGTAAGTTACACGAGGGCCCTGTCCACCCAGGCTGGCACTGACAGCGGGCTTCAGAGAAACTTCCAACACAGGTGCCGTGCTCCCAACACCGTGAAGTAGTGTCCGCTTGATTACATATCTCGTCAGTTTGAGGGCAACCTGCCACGGAATTTCGGGATAGGCCTGGATGTGCTAAATCGTATAACTTGCTGTTGTGAATCAAGTTTCGTATGCACCCGTCAAATCCTTTGCCAATGGGCATGTATTGCCAGTGATAGTGTGTTGGATCAAAGTGTTCTATATACAAGCCACCAATTTGTAGTGGTGCATTAACGTTAAGGTATTCATTGAAAGGAGGTATTGTACCAGTGGCTTGACAGGTGGAATCATCGAACTCTGGTGGAGTTCCATCTTCCATTTCTTGAATGTCAGCTGATTTACAGAAATCTACAATCATTCTGACATTTTCTGTGTCCCAGAAAATATCTATTCTATGCCACTCACCATCATCTAAGGATTTCTTTGTCTTAACTCTTAGTTCTAACGTGCCAGAACCGAAATCGATAAGAAGTCGGGGGTTTCCCCTTTCTAATTCTACAGATATGAAATCTGACACCATTATTTCTTCTGGTTCGGGAGGTACAATCGGACCATTGTATAGCAAAACACCTTCTGATTTTCTCGTGATAAATTCAAAACTTAAATGAGAGCTATCACACATTTCCAAAGCAGGATACCAAGCCCACCCTGTGCCTCTAAAGCTCCTTGATGTTTGTTGGCATCTTGGTCCTGTATATCCAGGAGGACAAGAACACGTCAAGCCATATTTGCCTTCGATACACCTGCCTCCGTTGTAGCAAGGAGAATTGCGGCAAGTTTCTGCTTGAGTGAAGTTTCGGGCACCACACGTGCATTCAGCGATCACATCCACTCGGACGCCAACAAGAGCAGTTTTATTAGAATTAACCATGTAGGGCAAGTTACTAATATCCAAGACGTTCGTGCAAGATCCTTCACACATTTGATTTTCATATAAACATTCATCAATGCCAACCATCGTGATGTTAATTCCTACGGCCCTCTCTATTTCTTCTCGGTGCATCAATACGATGCCGTTTAATCGGATAGGCTTATAATAATGAGCTCCGTGAGCAGAAAAACGAATATCAGTCACTGGAGGGTGCTTCTTCCTGAGTTGAACACTGAAAATATCAATATTTTCACGCTCGGTGTTAAGTAAGTCAGCCAATTTGTCTTTAAAAATGTCTAATTTGCTCCTTGAAACACTGAGTGTTTTATAATTCCAGACTCTAATAAAGTCCTCGTCAGATATTCCTGATATTCGGATGGATCCAGAATTGATTAAAGCGTCGTGTGATATTTCTTTAACATACACTGTGACATTAGCAGGTACGTCTGTTTGTGTATGTTTTCGATCGTAAACTTTGAACTTTAGGTGATATCTACCTTCTCTGGTCTTGTGTCTCATTTGTATCATTCCAGTTTCTTCGTTCAAAGTGAAGTTTGGATGTTCTGAACTTTCCCAGAAGAACTTTTTGTCTGGTAGATCCCAATCATCAAGATCATACACGTAAACTCGACCGATTTCTGTATCTGGTGCTTGACCTTGGTAACTATACACAAGTATTTCTTTAGAGCCGGGTTGCATTTTATTATCATTTACATCACCAATTACAACAGTTAGTGTACTAGTTCCAGTCATAGCAGGATTTCCATGATCTTTGATAATAATAGGAATAAGATATTCTTTCTGTTGCTCTCTGTCAAATGATCGCAGTGATGACACTATAGCCATTCCGTCACCATTGGCACCTTTTTGATCTTGTTCCACTTTGAAAGAAGCTCGAATAATATCATCTGCACCAGGATCAAGTCTGAACTGGAATGGGGGTCCGTTACTTTTGGATCGATCATCATCATCTGTAGCTAAGATCTCAGCCACTTTTTTAGGTGTTATGTGTTCAGTCAGAACGGGCCTGTAATCTTTTAGGAATGTTGGGGCATTGTCATTTATATCTTGAACTATTACCGTCAGGGTGGCCGTCGCAGTCCTCGGTGGTACTCCATCATCAATCGCTAAAATTTTAACTTGATGTCTGGGAGTATCTTCTCTGTCTAATGAGCGTTGTATGCTTACAGTTCCTTCTTGATTGATCGAAAACTGGCGCTTTCTATCGGATGACCTGTCGATAGCGTATGAAACTTTACTTTTCCCTCCCTGATCTGGATCAGTTGCTTTGAAGGTTTCTAGGCTTTTACCAACTTCAGCATTCTCATATACTGAAACTTCTATGTTAGCTCTTTCAAATTGAGGTTTATTGTCATTGATATCTCTAAGCTTAACAACTACCCACGAATAAGCTACATGATATTTATCGTTGTCATTATCTTCTCCTTTATCATTAACTTGTATCCTAAATCTGAAGCCATTACTTTGTAATTGGTCTTCATAATCTAAAGGCTGTACAATTTTTAACGAACCAGTGCCGTCATTATTTCTAACCATAGTAAACTTATCAGCACCATAACCACTATTTTCAATAACTTTATACTGGAATTTATTCGTTTCATCTTCATCATGAACAGTAACCGTCAAGATAGGCATTTCAGGCAAATTAGTCCCGTCTGTTTCATCTACCTCAGTAAACCATTCGTCTTTGGTGAATTGCGGTGGCATATCGTTTATGTCCTTTACTCGAATGGATGCAGTACCAGTTCCTTTTAACCCCCCTCCATCGGATGCTACTATCTGTATTGAATAATCTGGAGTCCTTTCGCGATCAAGACAGCATACTGCAGTTTTTATAACACCCGTTTCAGGTTCAATTTCAAATATAGGAGAACCTGTTTCTTCTTCAATTACATTTTTCTCAATAGAATACCAAAGTTTGGCGTTATTACTTTCTGCGGGATCGTCATAGTCGATGGCTGTCATAGTCATAACGACCATACCAGCTGTGCCATTCTCTGTGACATTACCGAAATACACGCCTTGAGGGAAAATAGGAGCATTATCATTAATGTCTTTAAGATTGACTTGAACATCTGCGTATCCCACGAGACCTTCGCCTCCTTCGTCTTGTGCAAACACTGTGAACCTCCATTGCGGTCGCCCATTAGGCTGATCTCGATCCAATGGCTGTGGACAAACAACATGTTAGAAACCTACTCGCAATCACAAAATTATGCCGATTTAAACATGAAATATCGGGTTTCAGATTTTGTACCTAATTATATATAGATCTACCCTCAAGTATTCGTCACTATAACTGAGTTAATTTTGAGATTTATTAAGCACGTGTTAATTGGACTAATTAAATAAACACTGTTACAGATAGTTAACCAGGTACTGCTTAACTGTTTTATTTATTAAATTTGTGATTTTTAATTATGATTACATTGTGTGTTACAATAATTACATTACATTTATTGTAGGTATTACAGCATACATTTGCGATACCTTTATAAATGCCGTTAAAAGGGTTCAGTAAATATAGAGATAGTGTTTACTTGGTGACCTGCAAACAAACCGATCCTAAACTCACAGCAAAGTTAAAGTCGCAAGTATCCTTCGCTTGCCGGTAGCGAGGCGACCAAAAAAGTATTCCAATTTTGTAAAGAGTATGTAATTAACATTCAGAGGACATTCGGTTTTTCTCATTTCAGGAATATCTGTGACCAACTTACGGAGCAAATGGAACGCAATAAATGTGTGATTGCATTGTGCATGCAAAGCGTCCTATTGGTCGGCCATCCATGTTCACGAGTTCGCTACTCTCATTCCCATGGCATCTGCATCAGGTGTTCCAGTGTACGAGTGTACCTGCACCCTCTATCATTAGACGAGACTACTATACAAAGGACGCTATTTTTATATAAAATGTAATACTTACTTTGAGGACGAATATTTCTCCCGTGGTACGATTAATGTCGAACTTGCTATTCGCAGGATTGTCTGGATCAATGCCCTGACCGGTGAGGAAATAAACTATGTTCTGTTGTCTATCTTTGTCACCATCCGTGGCTGTGACCTGTTTGAAAGAGTGAAGGTGTAAATCTCTTAGTCTTAGGTGACAATAGGTTTATATATCAGAAACGCCATTATTGGCAGATATTTCAGGAATATAAATTTTTAATACAACTTACCTCACGCGGTTGGGATTATTTTAAACAAAATACCAAGAAAAGCAAGCGAGTAGCATACATAAATCCATACTAGTTAGTGATGTTAGTACGTTCAATACGAAATTGCCTCCGGCTCTGTGTTGTGTTTGATTACTATCCAATCATATAGCTGCAATAGCTGGGAAGTTTTGCGGTGTGATTAAAATGATTCTAGGGCACGTAATGCATGACTTTATTATGGCTTCAAATTCAAACATATGCTCTAATAAAGTCTATTTGGGCTCGTAAACCCGGTCATTAAAAGGCTCATTAGTAAACTACTCAAAATTATCTAACATGTAGTTAAACTCATACTGTCAATGTAACAACAGCCAATCAAATCACTTGAAATCTGATTCGACAACAAATTCAATTCAATAGGCTGTCAGAAACCACGGGTAGCCTTGCAAAATTAATAGCTCTGAATAAATTAATATTTGTATCTACCCAGCCCTTTAATATAGGCATAAAAAGCTGGAAATAATTAAAGTATCACGAAGATTAATCACTAGGAACTAGCGAAAATGCTGGCTTTTTATGGTGAGTCCCACCCCTCTGCTCCAGGCCTATTATACTCAAACAATTATCCCTTTCAAAAGGAAGAAAGTAATATTTGATCTAATTTAGGACGACGAACGATCACCGATCGACGTCGTCAGAAAAAGATCATTTCCAGTGCAGTACCTACTCATACTTCGTGATAAGTTATAATAAGCTACTTATATAAACTAATAACTCGTCTAATCTTAAACTAATAAACGTCTCTATTATAGTTTTCAATGATTCCGGGTCCCCAAAACTATCCCATTACTGCGAAAAATATTATGTTGACTCGTTTTTTCTTAGAGTTTTCCTTATGATGCCATCATAAAACGTCCAAACAACTTTAATCTCAGGCAGAATGTGAATTACTATGTATTTTATAGTGGCGGAAGTTCTCCAAAGTTTATGAACCCCAACACCCCGGATTGTTTGCATCGCCCCCCAGCAGCGGAAGCATCGCAAACTTTGTTCTTTTTAAGGACACCGACGAGAAAGCCAAAGGAATTTTATCACTATTTGAGGAGTTCACGGTGAAGTGAAGTGAATCTTAGAGAGGAAATATCAGTGATAAACGTTTCATATAAAACTGACATGGCAAACAAACATTCACGTAGGTCATTGGGAGATGTGTTCAAATTCACGACAAGGCTAAACTGTTTATCGAGTGTTTCATAGAGAAATTGATCCCTTTAAAATTGGGATACGTAAACTTATGGCAACTGGAATGTCCAATTACGTCAGGCGTGGAGCGTCTGAAATGAAGAGGGTCGACGTTTGCGTAATTACTCGGATCATTTGCGAATCTCTCTCCAATTATAAAAAAAGCTTGTCACTACAAGCGACTTGGGACGAGGGCTCCACTCTTAGAGGACGGTGAATTTTCATGATTGAGTATAAAAGTCAAGGCAGCCTTTGAAACTGTTTCGTAGCACAAATTTATTTTTTTAGAAGATAATTGTTCAAAATTATGCTAGCATGGGATCTACCATTATAATATTTGGTAAATTGGGGTTTAATCACCTATAGTTATTTACTGATTTTTATCTAGACCAATAAATGAAACTTGAAGATCTTAATTTCTTGTTGGCCGTCTGAGGACAAGCATTAAGTGTAACAAGAACTAAACTTTCATTATTATCTAAATAATACAATAGACTGTATTATAATATTTTTTGAAACATTTCCGGAGACACAACACAGAGACAAAGTTGAGCAAAAGCAATTTCAAATATTTTGTAAAATATTTTCCCGTTGTTCATGTTCTCATATGTTATTGACAGGACTCGAAGAAGTTGCGAACTAGTAAAAGCGTCTTGATTATAAAGATGCTATCCATGCCGTGAAACTACACTACCGCGGGTACACCGTACTAATGCGTGAGCTTTCACTAAAAGCTCTCCGATAATTCTACGTACTTTATTACTCACCTGCGAAACCTGTGGATTCAGATTTGGGTTAACACTAAAGTATTATACGATGGCGTAGATGAAGGTTGGTGTTAGTCGATTTACGATGTACAGGAGACCCTTGCACCCCCAAAATAAATAAATTCGTTAAATAAAAAGAACATAAAATAATTTAAAAAGCGGAAAAGTATTCTTATGTGGGAATAACAAATTGTGACTGCTTGTATAAGTTAGTATGTAAAGCTGGCATTTTTATCGCTTCATTACAATCGAAACGACCTTTCCTAATGGTTTTCGAAGTGAAGAGAGGTGGCTCGCACAAATTACACGCACAGTATTAATATGCTTCGTCGGCAGGTTTTATCTATGAAATGGACTTTTTTATGCTTATGAGCGTAACCCTGATACTGAGTTAAGCTCAAAAATAAGTATAATTTGCTGTTTCTAGCTGGGATCTCTTTAAATTTGCATGTCAAAATTTGAATTGTGATTGCAGCTGCCGGCGGAAAGAGTTGTAATACTTGAGAAAAGAATTTATTTTATGAAAAGGGAATATGTCGAGTTTAATTTGAGGACATTTTCTGGGCAGTTGAAGAAGGTTAGTTGCGTAAATGAATTAATTACAGTATGTTTTTACACAGGGGAAGCGGACCTGGGCACTGAGCCTGGACAGCGCTTGGAAGAAGAAGAAGGAACATAAAAGAACAAAAAAAAAACAACTTAAAAAACCTGTATAAGGGGGTGTGGGAAGGGGCCGGTCTCCTCGAGTGCTTGCGTGACGTATGCGCTGCGCGTGAACTTGGGCGGCAGGTCATTCACGTCGAGCACGCGCACCACGACGCGCGTCGAGTTCTCGTTCCGCCCGTCCGAAGCCACCAGCGTCAGCTCGTACTGCGACACGCACACATACACTCTCCATGCTCATGCAGCACACTCCACGCCGCTACGACGTAGGTATGTACCAGCCTAACAATGTCTTTTTTTTTGTCGGCAAAGGTTTCAATAAAAAAACTAAAGCAATAGAGAAATATGTGTCCTCCAACATAGAAGTTAACGAAAGTCAATTATTCACGAAACTTTCGAACACACATGTAAATATTTGGTTGTTTATGATTTATTACATTTGATCCCTTTCATAAAAGTCCATTTTGTTGCAGATAAACCACGGTACAATTCCACAGTCGCAATTTTAACGGATGCCGCGACTACGAGTAATATATCATATCGATACAGTATGATTTATATGTATTGCGCACTGCTTTTATTAGACCTTGTACTATATTAATATTTATGTTTGAGTAAATAAAGTCATCAGAGAAAATGTTTCGCCAAAAGCCACCGCGAATTAATCGCAATGAAGAAGTTAATTTATGCCGCGCGAAGAACTTTGCTTTCGGGCTTCGTGCAATAATTGAAAAGTACAAATTTCAAACGCTCACTCGGTAACTCGCGCCCAGCTGCCAAACTTCTCGTCATTATCGTTATAAAAATGGGAAAAGTCGACTTTGACTATAAAATTATATTTCAAAAATGCTTAGTTTCCGATGGAGCCGAGTAAATAAATATTAATAACCGCAAAGTGGTTGTTTTAGGAACGTTTGTACGCCGATCGAGGTATTACGCGACTCACTGAGTTTTAGTCATGTCAGTGCGAAGCTTCACTTCGAGTGATGTTCGATCGTTGATTTCAATATCTGTCGTGTAACGGATTAGGGAAACTGCTAGCGACATGGATAAGTCGCTAGTGCTGATATTTCACCGTAGCGAGTTTGTTTAATCTATACACTATATTGAACTGCTCGAGCCGTAAATTCGAAAAAAAAAAACACGTTCTTTTTCTTATAAGGTTCTTTCGCCCATTTTATCGCTTACTAAAACATTTTATGTTTAACCCAATGTCAATACAGCTACAGTAAAATAATTTGCAAGTCTATAAATACTAGAACAAAAGACAAATCATGAAAACCTGAAAGAAACGTTCTATTACGTAACGAGTACTTATTCACCATTTTGTTCTGGAACTGCTGCCCGCCGCAATAAAGAAGTCGGATGCAAAAACAAAACAACAAGGACACTAGCAAAAAAAAAACTACGAAGGTAAAAAATTGTGTCGCAAACGGAATCCCCATGCCATGCAAGCTAATGTTATCTATGAGAGTGAATCGAAGGACCGCGAAGCTTCATTCGATTCTCTTTTGAAACAAGCGCTTGCAGGTTGTCAAATCCGTTCAATAAAGAATCGAATTTAGCGCTAGTGATGTCGAGTCGGACCTGCAGCACTCGTTTCGGCAGATTGCGGTCGTCTTCCTCCGTGATCTGCGTGCGATACGTGGGCCGCTCGAACACGGGCGGGTTGTCGTTCACGTCCTTTACGTGGATCACGACGGTCGTGTAGTTCTCCTTCAGGTTGTCGGATGCAGCCAG
The DNA here is from genome assembly GCA_007844875.1 of Busseola fusca. NCBI lineage: Eukaryota > Metazoa > Arthropoda > Insecta > Lepidoptera > Noctuidae > Busseola > Busseola fusca. The sequence continues at coordinate 25,395 of VKGM01010931.1, read as the reverse complement.
CTTCAGCTCGTACTATTACCATTAATATTAACATATTACTTCCTATTGCTATACTATATTTTCCAAACCTAGCAATGAGCCTATTTAATTAAAAAAATTTTGCTCGATTTTCTCTAATTATAATTTGTCAGCGATACGTAACTGCTTTCACAGTTATGATTTTTTCTATTCGCTGATTTAAGAAAACTCCTTTGACTTCTGTAATTACAATTTAACAAGGTAACTTAAAAAGTTAGAAAAAGTAATTTAAAACCAGGGATAATTAACTTTATTTGGACCTTTGTAATAACGGAATGAAGGCAACATTTTCTTAATGATAATAATGACTAACTCTGAAATGATGTGACGGGTCTAGTTAGAGTGACAAATTAGGGTAAGAATCAGCCGATTCTTGGAAAAAGTTTTATAACTTTTAACGAATAACTGTTAACGAATGTTGTAAACGTTGACGTACATAAATTGTTACCAAAAATTTACTAAGTCCACACTTGGCTTCGAAAATAGAGTGAGCGTGTTTGCGACCCGAGGGAGTTATTGGTGTCATCTGTCAGTGTCGTTCAGTAATTTCCTCACTCGGGAGGGAAATGTTTGTTTCCAAAGTCATATCACACACTTTATACAAGTTGGAGCACTGCATTCATTTGATCATATTAATTCTGATTTGTGAAACTGGAAAATTACATTATACATTAATTAGCGGATGCCTAATTAGAATTTGTGTGCAAGGTAGGCATTATGATTTCGTGTCTATTAACAGCTGCAATAATCTAGGCGCAGGTGAGCACTATGCTCGGTTCGACTAATGCTTCCAGTAAAATCCTGGTATTCCGTATTTTACAGATGGCACGGCAGCGCCGGATCCAGCTTATGTATGTTCCCCAAGCTATGGATTTACTCGTTTTATATACACACCATTCGGACCAAACTTTCCAGGTGCTCAATAAATAAACTCGTCTCGACAGCGGAAACAAAGTCACACAACCCGTTAAGGGAAGAACATGACAAGCAAATTCAATTTTCCCACAAGCCTTCCCCACTGCTCTTATTCAACAGAGAAGCGTTATTTTCTTCTAAATATATAACAATAAAATTTACTTCCTGAACATTTAAGCGAAGCTGGAACCTTTAAAAGCAAAAGGAGTATTGAGAGTAAACTGGTTTACATCCATAAAAGCTCCGTGAGAATCTGCAGTTTGATGGCAATACAGCCTTTGGTAACAACTACGCCGGTTCGCTTAAATGGGTATTAAAGATTAAATTATTTATCTCGTGAAAAGTTGGCGGAAACTTTCCCGAGGCTGTAACAAAGAGGGCGTTCTGATAGGCGAGCGGCGACCGCCTCCAGGGCGCGATGTTTTAAAATTGAAACTCGCCAAGGGGCAAAAATTAAGCGAAACACTGTTACCGCTTAACGCCGCCCGTTTATTTTAGTACAAAATTATGTTCAAAGGGCGATTAATTTTCTTTTGATCCAGCTCACGTCTACTTTAATTACCTACTACAAAACATTGTAAGGTTATAGATATTTGGCCCTTTGAAAAAAGTGGATCTCTGTTGTGAAACAAGAACTAAATTTACAAACTCGCAAAAAACCCTTTACTCCTTTATTTCGGTTTCTGTGTGCACCAGCCTGGGCGTAGTGTTTGTGCACATAGCTATACTATTATATACTTTACACCAGCGTGTTTGTACGAGTGGTTTATCTTTAATTATGCTGGCTTACTAAGTTATCCCTCACTTGTTTAATTTGGGATTGTGTTGACACGTGACATAATTGTTGATGACGAACTAAGGGCTCCTACTTGTCGCACAACTTTAACTAACGCTAATTACTAACTGAATTTACTTTATATTATTAGTGCCTCAGTTGCTTTGCCGAAACTTACGTGGACTATTCAAACTAAGTTTCTTACTGAAGCACTGGATCAGTCTAAAGTTAAATAAGTGCTAAATAGTAGTACCTACGTTTACTAGACACGAGGCCTACCTCAGAACCGTGGGCACGGTAACCTGACCGTACACTTGGACACCTGTCCAAGTGGTACAACAGGCCTAAACAAGCCGTATAAGCCGAACATTTTGGTGCAAAGCATGTCTCTCTAGCTCGTTTGCTCGCTAATTCAACACAGCGAATAACGCATCGCTCGCATAAGTGTTCTCCACCACACTATTACTCGGAGATACATAATATAAATTCTCCACATCACGACTCAACAGAACCGATCTCATATTGATTTATTTATTTTCCACTTTATCGTGGTTATAGCCCCTCTCGGGAGCCATCCGTCACTATAAAACCGCGCAATTGTTTTAAAACACCCACATTTCAAAGCTTTAGGTATTATTACCCTTTATGAATATTAATCTCGGTTATTTTTTACAAATTAAAATTTATTTTATATCATCTTAACACGGATCTGTAATTCTGTAATTCTGTAATCCGAGGTGACCAAATTAACTTTCAAAAAATTTTGAACGTTATTTAGCTTATAAACATCCATCAACCCTAAATACTTACGAGTCGACTTTAATTTAATCAAAATCAGTTACTACATACAGTAAATA
>VKGM01010905.1:5634-16096 GCA_007844875.1 Busseola fusca | reverse complement strand
GTTTCGCTCAACTGCCGTCTTCCGTCCTATTCACTCTACTTAGAGTGAATAGGCTCATAATAAACTAGTGCGCTTCACCATCAACGATTGCATCACTGCTTGCCATCGGGCGGGATCGCGGTCAAGCACTAGTTTATAACAATAAAAAAAAAAACTGTATTTCTTGAAGCATTCTGTAAGATGAAAATAAGAGAACATAATCAGCCTATAATGCTCCCACTGCTGGTACACTTTCTAGTAGCTGGTGAGCCACTGGTAAGTTGGTAGCTGGTGGTGGTTTAGCCCCTTCTCTTTTGAGTGGGATCAGTGCTTGTTGCTAAATGTGACATGCCTCCAAATTTTTGGTTCTAGGACATACCCGTTTCTTCACGATGTTTTTCTTCACCCACTTGTGACTAGTAGTGATGAAATAAATTACAAAAGGTAACGCGCCTGACTGAGTTTGAACCCACGATGTACAACACGTATGTAAGTATGAGCAATTACTAGCGCTCTCCACCACTGCTCTCGAATAAGTGTAATACAGTCTTATCAAATATAGACTTTTCTTATATCCTTTTCCTATCTTAGCTATAGCTTGTTAAGATCCTAGATCATTGTTACTTGTTCTAACGATGTGATAGATAGATCAGATCTAAAAAGTTTAAAATAAGATCTTTAAAGAGTAGTTTTGATGATCAAACAACACAATTAATGAAAATGTTTAAGTTAACAGGACAACAGTTAACTGAATGTGAAATCTCGTAATTTGAAACGTCCAAAGGTGCAGACTCATTCCGGGTGACCAAACAATGTCAAAAACTTGTCAAAATAAAATTTAATTACAGATATTTGTACACATTGTACAGATTGAGACTTAGATCAGAGGTGATTCTCGTAATTTCAAGAATGTTCTCAGTCTCAATCTGTTAAAAAATACTTCTAATTTCCCTACATTATGACATGTTTTTGAAATTTGTTAGTCACCGAGATGAGACTGCGACTAGATTTTGAACAACGTTTTAAATTACGAACATTAGCCTTCTGACTGTGAACGTTTTTAAAATTACGAGAATTCTCCTTTTTCTTTTTTTTTGCTAACAGTTTCCCATTAACAAAAAAAAGAGAGGTGGGCGGAGCGGAAGGGCGCGTCAGACTTCTACTGACTAAAACCAACCCATGTACCTTCACTTGCCTATGCGCCAAGAGCCCCGGTAACTCTTTCAAACTACCCGTGACCCTAGCAGGCATCGGTCCTTGCTGACATCTCTTTGACGGTCGACCTGGGCCTGGTCCTTACCGGGCGGTGAGCTACCCATTGCTCGCCACCCGCAGGCCTACGCCTATGGTGGCGGCCGGGAGTTCGTTGCATTCTCCCGACGACCAGGGCGTCTCCTGCGGCGGCTAGGGGCGTGAGGGCGTTGCGACTGCCTCTGCCTCACGCGCTCCGCCTCCTCCTGTGCGGGCATTATTGCTTCGTAGAAGGAGGTGACGGCCTGCCATGCACTTTCTTTCCGGACCATGGCCTGGACCAGGGCCCGATGCGAGAGATCGCCGCCGCCTATCACCGCCACGAGTACACGGCGGTGCTCCACCCAAGTAGGGCAGACCTCCACCGTATGCCCCACCGTGTCCTAAGGGCGATCCACACACGAGAATTCTCCCTCAGGTATTCTTACCATCTATTGCTAAAATCTCTTACATAATAATGTCTCACCATTTAGATACCACTCTCAACTTTGTAATGTTGACAAGGCATCTACAATTCCCTATGCGTGGTGTCCATTGTGGGCGGTTACAACTTTTCATCAAGAGGACCGCCGCGTCCGTAAGTTTACTAAACGATAGCATACCAACATAACAAATTAAATAACAACGTAAAGCATTGCAGTTATTCTTGAATTAGTCATTTATTTGTCTATATCATGCTATCATCTACATAATCATTTGTTTTCGGTACTTATCTGCAATATTGCTTGTATTTATTCTTCCATATTTTAAATTATTCTATTATTCTTATCTTATCTTATCTCTCATATTTATTGTTATTCGGCTTATTACACTTCAGGCTTATATGATCATCGGGTTCTTGGAATAGTTCGGCTTTGTGAAGTGTCTTTTCTGTCATCATATATAACGGTATATTTCTAAAGTTGTTTCAAGATATTTTTTCCATTCCATTTCAACTTTTTCTAATTTGCATTCCGCTACGTACATCTTAATCAATCCAACTTATTACAACCCTCCTTTTCACCTCACGTACCACCAACAAAATAAATTTGAAATACAATTCAATCTAATAAAATAAGCAATTCTTAATAGGAATTGCGCGAAGTAGGCTGTCAGAAGCGAGCAGTATGATTACGTCAGTGTTCACCTGTCAAATACACGCATGCTCAAGACAATGGAGACTGCAATATAGTTTATGATGAGAGGCAGGGAATATAAACTGTGGATATTGTAGACAGGAGGATATCAGAACTTTAATCCGAGATAAACGAAGCGAAACAGAGATATTGCGATGCTTGATACTATAGTAAAAGTGCACAATGTGCTGCACTCCCGCAGCCTTTTTCAAGTTAAATATCAACTTTATTTTAATGATAATTAAGTTGATATCGGAGTATATAAATGCTTGAGGTTGTAGTGTGATGATAATTAAGTTGATATCGGAGTATAAAAATGCTTGAGGTTGTAGTGTAATGATAATTAAGTTGATACCGGAGTATATAAATGCTTGAGGTTGTAGTGTAATGATAATTAAGTTGATATCGGACTATATAAATGCTTGAGGTTGTAGTGTAAACGGAACTTTAAAATTATTTTTCCATAAACTCAAATTTGTTTACATTTTTGTCGAATATGTCGTAAATGCAAATTAAATAATTATAGTGGGCTTTAATCGAACGCGCGGACTATACGTAACGCAAATGACTTTGAAATTTAAAATACTCATTTTGCACATAAGTGCGCCGAATTCCTTGTTCACAAATTAAACTAAATGTAAGTTCATTTTGCATCTTTTTCTTTCAATTTCATTAAGAAAAGGACAGAAGATAAATATTAGTTTAGTCTTGTCAAATTAAGATACCTACTCCATAGACAGTTTAGACCTGATAAAAAAATACACGACTAAAAATACGTAAATTTTCATCATAATATACTGATTAATATGACTTGAACCAGGGAATAGGCGCCATTATTTATACCTGAAAACTAATAGCAACCAATAAAAATAATTTACATATAGTTTGAAATGTCTAATTACATACGTCGTAAGGGGAACCATAGTTGTTAGTTTCAGTTCACTGTCTGTTCAGATATATGCTTTTAACATTCACATTTATGTGTGAATCATAATATTATTTACAACAATATTAAAACAAGTTCCGTATTAAAAAATTGTACAACTTTTATTGATATTTTTTTTTCTCATCGACACGCTGAGAAGATTATTGTATGGCTTAATTGTTGACCTAATAAGTGGTCTTGAGTTCGAACCCGGCCAAGCGTTAATAGGTTTTTTGATGGTAATTAGCTTACCTCCTTTTGATATGGGATATAAACGTAACTGACGACATATTGTGAGGGAATTATATTACACCCAAACCTACGGGTACTTTTATGACGGAAAAATGACTAGAATAGAATACTTTTTATCATGTACCTACACCATGTAAATTATACCTATAAGACACTGCCCCAGGGCCGTGGAGCGTAACAAAGAGTAACCGGGGTCCCTGGGGCGCATAGGCAGGTGAAGGAACAGGGGTGGGTGTTAGTCAGTAAAAGTCTGACACGCCCTTCCGCTCCGCCCAGAGCGGGAGAGGTCATTTGATGATTTCCCACCCCACCAAAAAAAAAAAAATCCTTGGTATGTATATACCCTTTCCGTTACACTACACGTTGTATCCTCTTCAGACTTTGTGTACAGATAACGTCAAATTCAAATCATTCATAATTAAACAAACCGATCTTTGTTAAACAAACCCCTCATGTAGTTACACATACGTCGTCTACCATTATGTTCAACATTGTTATTCCAGCTCGAGAAAATCGTATGCAAAGAGGGAGGCATAACTTAAACAGTGGAAAATATTCCCTACCCTCGAGTCGAAGGTAACTGACTGACTCGGAATAAATGACTAATTACTGCCCCAACTCATTAGCACAGATTTCTCCCTCCAACACTGCCAAATTAAGGAGCTCACTCAACCAAATGAGCACGTACATAGCAGTTACATTTAAACTGTGCAGGGTTATACTTCAAAAGTGGGTGGATTTTAAAATTGTATTTGAAATTCGAAAGGAGCAATCTTAATAAGACGCTTTTCATCTATTTCACGATTATGAATGAGTTTATCTCTGTGTGCGAACCATTCTGCAAACAATGCTGGGAACTGACTATTTGTATAAAATCCATTTCGGTTGGTTTATTAATTTCATTAGTTTTGTATTTCAAATTATATATATTGGAAATTAGATATCCTGCAAAGCATAATTTAAATCCAATATATTTATTAAGATATTTTGTATATTATTCAATGACTGCAATTTTCAAAGTACCGTGGAATCTGCAAGCCCCACCTGTATCAACACAACGAAACAGCAACGATACTCTTACCAGCCAGCTAAACTAAATACTTTATCCGCATCCAATTATAAAATAAACAAATAAATACGATGCCATAGCATAAAATCGCGTTCGAAACGAAGCGAAAAGCAGTGCATCAACGTGCAAACTTAATAATTTGTTGCAGCAATTCATCACTCTGGAAACTGCGAGGAGTTTGAATGCATTAAATGCAGGATAGGAGAGTGCGTTCAAATTGAAACATTTTCGTTGGAAACACTGAAACGTACTCCGTTTCATTTGAAATTTTTATTTTATTGCTGTAGCCGCCACGGCACCGCACGGGGACATCTGACTAAATTGAAGCGAGCTCGTTTTATTTTTGTGTCGTGTAATAGTCAGGTATATTGAAAGGTTTGGGACCGTTTGATTCGTTAACTGGCGTTTTGTAGGCGAGAGAACTTAATTAGTTAATTAGCGAGGTTGTGTAGCTAGCGTACAGTCAGTGTCTGATTTGATGCGTGAATGGACGGGTACTGATCACGTTGCTTGATCGTCTCTGTCTGTACGCCCTGATAATCCTACTTCCTACTTTGTATCCTACTAATACTACTCATCCTACTTCCTACTGTCGATGTATGTATGTTTGTTACTCTTTCACGCAAAAACTCCTGAACGGATTTAGACGAAACTTGGCACACATGTGGTTTATAACCAAAATTAACACATAGTATACATTTTGGACCCATATTCCCACGGAATCAAAACTTATGCGGGTGAAACCGTGTGGTGCAGCTAGTAATCATTATAAACGTGAAAGTTTGCATGGATGTACATATGTTTGTTACTCTTTCACGCAACAAGTACTAAACGGATTTGGATGAAATTTGGCAAACAGATGGTTGGTATTACCAAAGGATCGAAACTTATGCGGGCGAAACCGTGGCGAGCCGCTAGTATCGCATAATGGGCTGTAAATTTAGCTTTCAGATCAACAAAATCTGGGGTAAAACGACGTACATTACAATCTGGAAACAAATCGATTACTTACAAATGCGACCCATCTTAACTTGAATGTGTAGGTAAGCTGCTTAGGTTCATGGTCCATTGATAATAATCCGTCTTCTTTCAACCAGCCGCGCTGAACATGTGAGGTTCATTTGGAAACATCTATGTTCGTTAGATACTGACAAAATCCCAACTGTCGTGATGGGATTCAATTGGTTCGGAGCCTTTGAGTCTTTTCACTAATCGTGGTTTAAGTCATCATGTGCTAACTAGAGATTTATGTTCGGCTTTGGCCATATACCTAGTTGGGAAATATAGATTTTGGGTTAAAATCTTTTAGGAAGTTATTTTGTTGCTTTGCCATTTACCTTGTTTGTTGCTTTAAACTCTCAGCTTTCATTTTAGAACATTGACAGGCGACTCACGACGACTACAGAGGCAGCTGCAGCTAGCCACAACATGCCGCTTGATGTACTTGAGCATGATACTCAATAAGCGATTTTATTTTGTAAGTAGGTACAAACACTTTTACATGTTAATCACATTTTAAAAACTAGATGAGGTCGGCGTTTACTGTCTGGCTTGTCTGAGGAGAGAAAGGAAACAAACTTAGAGATCACAGTTTCTTTTAAAGTCCAGACATAATCTTGGTAAAATCATATGAAGACCACGTGGGTGATGTGGGCGATATCTGAGATGGTCTTTTGAGGAAAGAACCACAAAGATTGAAAGAACCTATCCAGTCAGTGCACGCATTTGTCAGAAATCATGCTCAACTCTAAACTTAAGGAGCTCAAAGATTCGATGAACAATACCAAAGAAAGGACATTTAGGTAGGCTACATAAATTACCCAAACTGACATAACATGACAAGAGCTAACAGAATAGAGAAAATAAAATGACCCATGATAGACTTCACATTCCCATACACGAGCGATACGCTGCTGACGGCGAGCGCCAATGGCTGTCGTCGGAGCTGGTTGACGGAGGCAATTGCCTCTGTTGTCGACGCGTGTCGCTTATGATTATGAGCACTTAGTAAAATTTATGTAAAAAAAAATATAGTCCGAGAGAGAAAATGCGTTCCTGACAAACGTCGGTACGACGATTCTAGTAACTAATAAATATCAATTTCTTAAAACACGTATTCGTTTCAGAAACGCATACTCTGGACGTCCGGACCGGATTGTACACTGCAAAATGGTTTTACAACATTGTTTGGAAAACTGTATCCAACGCAATTAATTTGTTTGAAGTTTACCAGAAACCTTGCACAGAATTCCCCCGAATGAGAAATTTCCAACGAAACCTATAATTCTAAGTCGGTCTTCGATCGACTGTTCGAGTATCTTGTCTCAAGGACTCGATTTGACCGAAGCAATATATCCAGGGATTAAAGCCAACGACAATAAATAAATTGGTGTTTCGCAATCAACGCGTCCAGATCTCGAGTCCAGAGTAACAAATCACGGTAGTTTACATTTTACAAGGAATTGTTCGTGCGAAATAAACTCGACAGAATTTCAAAGGTTTGAGCAAATAATTTACGTGTTTGGGAATACCTTTTGTAATTGGTGAATTACTCTTGCGTTAAATATTAGGAGTTGGAAATCCTTGAGCTGCATTTGTGGTTAATTTATTTTAAAACAAAATAAATGAGAGTAGTGGTGGCCCAGACGTAGCGGCCTCGACTTATGAGATGTAGGCCGTTGGTTCGAACCTAGACAGGCAGGTTTTTTTAATAATTTCATTACCGCTGCGCTGCTCTTAAAACGGTGAAGGAAAACATCGTCAGGAAACCTGCATGTCCTAGAACCACAAATTCGAAGACATGTGACATCTACCAATCTTTATTAGGCCCGCGAGTGACATTACAGTTCACTCCCTCTCGGGCCTGTGCTGAGCTCCAGCTGTGGGCAAATAAGCTGTTTATGTATTTCTTAAAATGAACACATCGGCTTACCAGTTCCATTCCTTAAAGTGACCGGCCACCTAGGAAACAGCCAGATTAACTCTTTGTATCCATTTCATGTTGCAATACTCATAGATACAAACCTCTACTGATAACTTATTTTTATGATCTAGCCACCGAGAAACTTCTTCAACGAGTAGTGTAGTAACTTTCGGGAAACTAAAGTGACTTAACTTACTGCCCAAAGTTTCTCAGTCTTCACCTCTTGAAACAAACACCTTTCGGATTGCTTGAAGCCACAAATGACCGGCTCTGTTACGTCCTCAGGGCTAGTGGCTAGTGGCTACATTAACTCGTGTGTAACTGCACACGGTTCGAGGATTTCGTTGGACGACGTATAAGGCTTGTTGGTATATCTGTTTTATGTGATTTTATTGTCTGCTGGTTCATTGTTAAAAATAAGCCCACCAATTTCGGTTGTGGTTAAAATATTAAGTTCAGAATAATATCAAGAGTGTAAACAGCTTTGTCTTTAATTTTAATTAGCTTCTTCCCACGAGGACAACAAATACTATCATACTACCCAAACAGCTTTCCTTCTTCCTAAAAGTTACTGTTTAATGATATTTTGTACTTGTTAGAATGTACCCATCTTTCTTATAAACGACTGACAAGTGCAGAATCCGACAAGGGTTCTCATTTCTTGGAACTGACGCCTGCAGTCCCTGAACGGCATCTTGTGACGTACCTACCTGCATATAATTTGTGCTATAACAGTCATATTATTAGAATTCCTTATTAAGCAAAACGCTCAGAATCTGAAATCTAGTTTGTTGTGGAATGTGTGAACCAAGGTCGGGAGAGTACTTCCTAATCTGCATTTGCGACAAAAATGTAAACAAATATGAGTTTATGGAACAATAATTCTTATACAATAAAGTTTTGTTTATGCTCCAACTTGAAATATTTTATAACTTTATCAATAGTGCTAGTCACTCTGAAATCAACTTGATCGTCATTGAAACAAAGTTGATTTTTGTTTAACTTGAAATAGGGTGGGGGTGGCAGCACTGCGCACTTGTACTATAGGTATTTCATTAATCTATTAACTTAACTAAATAAATTGACTGTAGGTATAATTTTGCAGTAGCTTAGATATGTAGGTGTTTTATATTGAACTGATCCAGTCAATACTCACGTGTCAATTTGTATATCCAGCACAAAAGTTATTCAATCTTTTTCTTTTAATCTCAAATATTCTCCTTCATATTCAATACAGTTTGTGTTATTCTTTACCATTTTCTTTCGTTTTGTTCATTTTCTACAAAGTCCCGCAAACAGCAAAATAACGTAGTTTACTGTTTGCAGCAGCCTGCGCTGAATCTTAAGCAGCTAATACAACTAGTATATACATTTTTCTTCCATCGAACCGGAATGGAAACAATAATAAATTTTAAACAAGTTATTAAAATTCCGAATGGAAAGCAGTTGCATTGCCAACATTTATACTGATTAATGACCGCATTGTATTAATAAATTATTTTCATTTCGTTTGTATGTCTAGGCAAGCACAGAGACTAATGTATTTGGAATCCATTAAAGTTCTCCAACTTACTCAGTCATAACATCTTGCAAAGCAAATTTTACTTTAGATTTTGACTAATAGAGTCTAATTTCGTCTGAGTTATAGATGGTACTTAAGTTAGTGATACAGAGCGTCTTAAACAGGACAATTTAAACTAACACCTAGTCTTAGGTGTGCAGATTTATGATACCCCGAATGGTGGAAGTATTTGTTGGGTGACGTCACTTCTGGTGCACCCAAGTACTAATTGTGTACTCAGAGTTGCGTTATCTGTCGTAGGTACTTAGCAAAGATGTGCTGAAGATAGTTGGCGCAGTAGTTTGAAAGCGTCGCGACTAAATGATGTTGGTTTAGCTTCGGTGAATAGATTTACGTCTGTCAATGAGCAAACTGTTACCAACGTCAGTAGCGGAAATGATGCTGTGAAGATATTGTAAGGTCACGTGTTCCGCTAGGAATGTCACTTTGTTGTTGGTCATATTGCAAACTAGTAACATTATCATATGTACAATATGTTAAATTGCACTAACAATGCTGTTTGCTTATTGATTGGTCAAAGTGACTCAAACTCAAAACCAAAACAGACAACAAAAGCTAAATCTCAAGGAAAATGCCACATCATATTGCTGCTCAATACTTAAGAAAAATAGATAAATAAAGAAAAATGACTTTGACTTTCAAACAAGATCGCTTTTCAAACAGTTTATTGCAGTTTATGGGATCTATTTTTTATTCTTAGATTGGATTAACTTATTACTTTCAATCTAGACTAAAATCCACCATTTCCTAACTGACCTATATACTAAACTAAATTAGAGGAGTCGATATAACCTCATGTATTAAAATCATGTTAACTGGGGGCCTAAAAAGGCTATTTTTTAGCAATACCTAACCAAAACCGATCCATTTCCTGAATTCTCAGCTGATCATTAGCAATTCTTCTAATTTGCATTAAAATGGTGACACATAATAGCTTCATCACCTTCATTTCACATAATTTAATTTTTGGTGTAAATATTACCGCATGAAAAAATAAAGACCGTAATTTTATCGGTAAATAAAACTGCCAAACAGATGAATTACGTGATATTAATTGCACGCAGATAATATTATGAATTGTCAGTTTGTGACCATTTTACGATTTAGAATATTATACTAATATGATTAAGCCGAAGTGGCCTTTTTTTTTTTTTTTTTTGGGGATGGGAAATCATCAAATGACCTCTCCCGCTCTGGGCGGAGCGGGAGGGCGTGTCAGACTTTTACTGACTAAAACCCACCCCTGTTCCTTCACCTGCCTATGCGCCCCAGGGACCATGGTTACTCTTTGATACGCTCCACGGCCCTGGGGCAGGCATCGGTCCTTAAGGACCCCACGCTATGCTGACTGCATCTCTTTGAGGCG
>VKGM01010890.1:18660-29108 GCA_007844875.1 Busseola fusca | reverse complement strand
TGGTACAACAGTATAATAAACGTCACTACAATTAATAAACAAATGTAACCAAATGATGTATTATTAATCTGTGCACAATTATGGGTTAGTTTCTAAAGCAGTTCTATTTTAAAATTAAAATTGTGTATCAATTGATCGACGCGCCTCTGATGTATCTTAGAACCGAAACATCAGGCAACTGGAAATTCATTTGCATTGATATTATTATCCTTAAATAGATTGGTGATAAATAAAAGTATTACTAATTTTTAAAATTATGCATAGTCACATAGAGGAGGACACAAACAAGGCTTCCTAAAATAATATTCATAAATATTATCGGCTCATTTGTTCCAGAATTAGGCACAATTGTATATAGTCCATATTTTCATACACACAAATTATTAGTCGAAAGGAGACATGTTTACAAGTTAACTTTACACACAATTCTAACAATATATAAGTGTACTTATTGTATAGAATAAGAGGTTCTATATTAATACTAGTCTATGTTATTTCGGTTATTCCGTTTATTCACCATGAATTCCATTCCAGGGTGGAACCGCGAAAACGCATGTCCGAGACTCCACTCTAAGCTTATAAGTTCCGTTTAACCAACTAGGCCTTGGGTGGATTCTCGGATATGCGTTAGTGCGTATACAACTTGGATTTTTTGGGGTTGATAAACGGAATAACCCTGTTATTCGAGTTACATATGGATTTTAACACAATACAACTGAAAAGCCTGGTGTACAAATGCCTAAGTTGTTGACTAGCTGATTTATTTATTGTCTATAGGTATGCAATATAAGCGATTAAACAGATTTCAGCTCTAACATAATTGATACCCAGTGTGACAATATGTGTTCCTTTGATAATTCATTTGTACAAAAATATCAATCATTCATGAGTACACAATAATAAGAACTTAGTAAATACCTACTTATATCATACAAGTGTCATATTGGCAGTAACAGTGATTATGGCAACGTGAATTTGATTTCTAAAATATTTTTGGTCCAAAAATTTATATTATACTTAAACTCGTTCACATTACTTTAATTTGCATTATTTTATAGAAATACATACACCACTTTAATACTGATGTTACAGAATATAAAATATTATTTATATTAGTAGTTAATAACTAAGCGAAGACTATGTTATAACTAGTTACTTATAATATGGCAGTAAGTGGTAATTGCAGAGCATTGTTGATCGTACTCGCGAGATTCGCACGTCACCACGTAGGGATACTATTCGAGTACTTACACGTAACTGATTTATGTCTATTCGATGGGTTACTTCATATTGCAAAGAATACGTAACAAGCACAATACACTGGCGCTCACTGTCACTCAGAACTCCGATTCAAGTGTCGCTCTCTAAGAGTCCTACACTAACTTTTATCACTTCACTTTCACTTCATCCATTACCTATTCAAATGCATTTGTCTCGATTCCATATTTCTGCGTTCCTTTCTGAACCCTATTTTTCGCTCAATGATGTGCAGATGCGTATTATCTGCTGTACCTGGTTGCAGGCATGAGCCGTCGCTCGGGTGTCCGGTGTCGACGACACTGTTTTACAAGTGTATTTGCGAACACTTATGTTTGAAAATCGCTGTATGATACGATTCTGAACCGTAAAACCGCGTTAACCGATGACCGCACGGATTCATTTCCATGGCGTGTGATTTAGTTCCGTTAACATGCTGGTACGTCCGCACATTTGATGGTGCTCACCGGTTTAATAAGTACGTCGCAACGGGAGTCGTCTATTACTTTATTTGATATCTTGTCTACGCAGTATACGCCGCGCTGCTTCGTGGCTTCCTCGCCCTGTAACAAGATTTGGGTTTGTACAAGCGAGTAACTAACCATTGCATGTTTTTAAGTGGTTATAGTGTCAAAGGAAGGTACTTGTTATTTTCACTCTTAAAAGAGATCGGCGCTGTGATTGAGCCGCTCCAAGGTCGCCGCTTGGTGCGGCCCAATTCGAGCGTCGAACGTCATAAACGCGTCGATCGCGTTAACGTAAAATAAACTCGAATTAAAGGCCCTCAGATATAGTACGGTCAGCCACAAAGTCTAGTATCATTGCTAGTATTACAAATCACCTAAATTGACAATAAAACTTTTCGATACAATTGTGTTTAAACATTTGACTGACCTCGTGAGTTGTTCCGGTGTTTTGTCTCAGAGTAGTAGGTTAGGAATCTGCCACTTGGTCTAGTTTTTTAAGAATTATTGTTGTGTGAAAATGTTTGTACAAACTTACTCACAGGAACAAAATATAGGTATCAAATAAATTACTAAAAATTTATATTTGGTGCTGACTGTAGCTGCTATCATGCGGTACGTACCGGCATATGACAAGGCTTGGAGCAAGGGTTCCATGCGCCGACCCACCAGTGTGTGGGCAGCGTGGGCGACGGACAGGCTGGCTGTTTGCACCGCTGCATCAGAGCCTCGTGCCGAGGCGACTCGATGTGGTAGCACTGCGACTGCTCTACTGCACCTGTAGGTACATACGAAAATTATTGTAAAAGATAATGAAGAACGCAGCTTGATTAGGTCAGATAGAAAGAGGAACCGCGCCGTTTTCACATCAAGATTTGTATTTGTCCTTTCAGATCTATTATAATCGTTCCAGTAGGAGACCACTCCTCCTTTTACCTAACACACACAACGGATTTAAATGATTTAAGTAACCGATTTTACAGTTTGGTGAAATTGTCGGACGACAGGCATGTAATCTTTGTCTTTCTAACGACGATAGTCAAGATGAATTCCTGCCAGAAAGGTAGGAAAAGGAAACCTACATTTGGAAAGAAGAAAGTATCAACTTACGATTATGTTCATCGACGCATTCGTAATTTCTTCGCATGTACCCGACGCCGCAGGACACTGAGCAGGCCGACCACTCGGACACGCGGTACTTGAACCGATGCATGCGCTGCTTATCCACAGTGTATTGGTACGCCACGCCAGGGTTCCGGTGTCGTCCACGGTATATCATTTGCTGGAAGAAAAGAATGCCCAATTATTTACAAGAGCTACCAGAGTTTTATTAGGCCTTTGTATACACGAAGAGGTTTGAGTCAGAGTTAGAAGATCGTTTAAGTGCTTTGCTAAAATTAAACGAATTATATATAGACTTTATGAAATAAATGCTACTGTACAACATTATCTGAAAGTTTTAAGGCTGGAAATTAGTTCTCCAACATTATTATAATTTTCTTTGGTATTTTATTATACAAGCTTACAAAATAATCGCAAAACCGTTTTCTTTTAATTTTCCCTTACAAAATCACATCACACATAATCAGTCTATAAATGTTCCCACTGCTGGGACTCAGGCCTCCTCTTGGTGAGACGGATTGGGCCATAAACCACCACGCGGGCCTAGTGCGGGTTGGATGTACACATGTCTTTGAAGTCTTGGTTCTAGGACATGCCGGTTTCCTCACGATGTTTTCTTTCACCGTTTTGAGAGCAGTGGTGATGAAATAATTTACACAAAGTAAAGCGCCTGACGGGGTTCGAACCTGCGACCTAAAACTTGTAACTAACAATAACCTTAAGCTTATATGTAGGAGGTAACACACACACACACATTTATATGGTGTAAACATAGGTAACTATGGAAGATACCCAAATAGAGTTCGTAAGCCGTGCTTGCGTGTGAATATCGCAATACGTTACCTACCTACTACTTAGGCTACCTACTATACAAATTAACATCAAGTATTTAGGTAAGTTCCTTTAACTCTTAATATGCTGTTGTAGTATTTCACTTACATAAACTTTGATGTCTTCTGCGAGCGGACCCACAATTCGTACTTTCTCCCAATCACGGTCTCGTTCGTAAATAGCTGGAGTTCCCGCTACGAAGTATTCCGTTAAAGTAGCATTTCTGTAATAGAAATTAAATAAGTAAAAAAAAAGGCGGATTACGATGATACATTAGATATTTATATCGACAAAATAGGTTTCTTGCTTGGCTCACCGTGTTCCATTCAGATATATTTTATTCGACTTGGCACTTTTAATAGTGATGTAATTGCCTGGATTAACTTTCTCTTTTATTTTCACATTCCTTGACCCAGCAGGTATGACTGCAACCTGTTGATGGAGATTTGATTAGGATTTGTATAGCAACTTCATGGTTATGGACTATGTAATTGAAAAACTTATTTAAAAGTGGGATAAGTAGTCTGAAGATCTACTGACTTATAGGCAAGAGCCTAAGGTTCTTGAGTGAGAGCGTAACACACTCAATCACTATTTGAATCATTTTGAATAGGTACATTGCTTCATATGTTCGAAAATTTATCCGCTCAATAACGTAAAAAATGTAATGAATATTGTTAAACTGTCAAAATAAACGCGCCATGGCAAATGTTAGGTACACTGTTAGTGTGTTGCGAAATTACCCCGCAAGTCAGCCCTTCTACCAGAAAGTTGGGCATGCATGCACTGACAGTGACAACCTTGCCGAGGCCGGCCGATTCATAGCTAGGGCCATGCCCCCCATTAAAATATCACAATCTTTGCAGAGTAAACTTACCTCACTGAAGCCGGACTGCTTGGTGGTTCCTTTGCTGTAGATGCCCTGCACCGTCTTGCAAGCCGATCCGTTGCCGCCACATACACCACACTCGTCTTCCTCTGTTTCTGAGCCCACTATCCAGTCACATCCGACTTTGTAGCATACGCCTGCGAAAATTACCTTATCTTTAAAAACTGCTACTTCTGAAAGGATTAGGTATTCGTATTGCTTCGGTTAAAAGTTAAGGATATCGAGGCCCTTTATATCCGATGGTTTATACTTAAATGCCGATTTTCTGTAAGAACTGATTACCATCTTACCGAAAACCGTAACAGACATCATTATTTTATTTTGGAAACTGTTGGATTAGTATAGGTTTATGGAGTCTACGTCGGGCACGTTTGAGCGATTAACAAAGTTAATCGGTTCAGCGCCTTAATTGCTGTTTTGTGGCGGCTTTATACGACACTCAAGGTAAGTACTAGTGCTAGATTGACTGTTAATAAAATGTGCGGTGGATTATAATATACTATGACGTAAAAACCATCATCAAACCGGTATGAAAAAGGGATAGCGCTATTCATCCTGTATAGCTCCATCTTTGTCTGACACTGGAGTCATGGTGGTTTTAAGACGTCATGGTAACCCCCAAGGTCTATAAAGTATGGTAGGAACATGGACGTGCAGCCTCTTACCACAGACTTAGTAAGTAAATAATTCTGAACTAGCGTAGAATTTTATGATAATTAAAAAAAATAGGTCGATACATTTTGCCTGCGAAGGTATTACACATTTCTATGAAAGAGCTGATTTTTCTCTATAACCGAAGTCAAAATTTCTCCCCCCTTAAGTCTCTGCGACCCTGAATATTTGCAATTATCAAGATCTACTCTTTGGCAACGCGCAAATCACATCACCAGTTACAATAATATAACTAGCACCTAACTTTAGTGCCCTATTTTTCTCCATTAAAAAGAACATCGAAAGGACCAACCTATTGACCTTCCGTCTTGTCGATGTCGATCCTAATGAGTGTTTTTAGGTATAAAATCATAATACTAGTGATATTCTTACCAGCTATGCACATGTCTCGAGCCCCCACGCTCTGCCTGCAGGGAGTGCCGTCCGCGACGAACCCGCCCAGCATTTCCACATCGCTACCGTCGCGTGCCACGCATTGTAACTCGCAAGGTTTGTCTGTAACAACACACATGTTTTATGATCGCATCAAAGTTTTTATTATGTAGGTACCCACATTGGTTTCAGACAGGTACGTAAAATTTCGAAGTCGTTTAAAATTATTATCGGTACTCTTCTTGGAAAACCCGTACCTAAATGACGTTGGGAGGTACGGCTGGCAACGAGAGTTCATATAAATGTTATACATTGTTGTCTAATGTAAATAGACGCAAGTACCTACAGATTACCTGCCCAATAATTAGAATTTTATGTCATAGGAGTTTTTTGTTATTTTAATTCTGTTTGGTGTGTACTTAATACCTATGTGTAATTTCGTTGCCAACTGTACTAAAGTGTACAAATTTTTGTTAGAGCTTGTTTGTTAGGTTTGGTGCCTATGTTTTGAAATATCTTTATTAACGAAATCGAAATCAAAAATCGAACCGAATCAATCAAATCAAAATCGTTTATTTCCGCGCTGGTCGCAGGTAGTTCGAAAGAGATACTGTGGCCCCTGGCGCACAGGCAATTGAGTGAACACGGGTGTGTTTTAAGTCAGTAAAAGTCTTGACATGCCCTTCCGCTCGGCCTAGAGTGGGAGAGGTCATTTGATGATTACCCACCCACAAAATAAGGACACATTCCACCATGAAATGATGGCATGCAAATATTTAATACATGAAGTATGTAGGTATGTGGTAACAACATACAGAAATATAAAAAAAAATAACTTCCTCAGCTTACCTTGATCGAAGTACGGTATCCACTCCGATATGGTTTCGTTCCTATACGTCATGTTGTTATGTTTAGAGCACTGCACTTCCCGGAATGTTGGCTCCTTGATAGGGCACGGGTCTGTGTTGCAGACCTTGTATCTAGAAAATGTTACAAAATTTCACAAATCTGCAAGCTATGGAGTTTAAATAGTCGCAATCAAAGTAAATGTTCAATAACGGTCCGTTTGTTAATTAAGTTAATTGTTCTGACACTCGCGACAAACAACCTAAATTCAGCAGCATCCAGACTTCGCTTAGCAACACAAAGGATCAGAAATGAAGTCGTTTAAAAACGGTAATTCCGACATCCGAGTGAATAAGTAGTGCTTACCGGCTTCTATCACCAATACAGTAGTTGCCATTGTTGTTGGGTTCTGGGTTGTTGCACTCGCGCGACTGCGTAGAAACACCAGCGCCACACGTTCGAGAACATTCGCTCCACTCTGACCACGGGCCCCATTCGCCGTTTCGAGGCTTTGGAGAAGGTGTACGAGGGACACAGGTCTGGTTCTGACACCACTGTGGAAGAAAAGGTTGTTTAGCTTATGAGGAACGAAACTGCCTTGTTTCAACTCCGATTTCTTTTGACCTCAGCAAATAAACTCACCTGAAACTTTAATCCACTATGAGTATTCAAAATATACCCAGTAGTTAGTTGAGTTGAAATTAGAACAGTTTTTTAATAATCCTACTTTTAATAATGGACTGTGTTATTCCTAGTAAATAATCATTTGATCCAAAACATATCAATACCAATGTAAAATCCCATGAAGCAATAGCAAAAACAAACGTTGGAATGGCCATCAACACAAAAAGCTCAATTAGTTTCCTGTGTCTCACCATATCGAGTCCACAAGTGGTTCCAGGCGCTGCGGGGCGGAGCATCGTCTTGCACACGTTGTTGACTTGGCACCATAGATGTTCACACAGCTCTGTTGGCTTTGAACATACGACTGCTTCTGCGCCGAATTGCAAATGGCATTGATACTCTGCATCGAACGTTACACCTGAAAAAAAACTTGTTCAATATCTACGTATTTTGAAGTTTCGGGAACAAGTTTGAAAGGTTATGAATTATGAAACTTACCAGCAGGAACTTTTGGATAGACATACAGTGGCTCTTGAGATGGTCGATCGCTAAGGCACTCGCCCAATCCCGCACTAAAAGAGAATATATGAAAATAAGTTAAAGTAAACTACCAACGCCTATATACCTTACGCTAAACGACACTATATAACGTTTAGCAGAATCTGATTTAGATTGTACTAAACGTATTATAGTGTGTTATACGTAAACAAACTTTCCTTTTATTAAATGTAGAGATGTAAGAAGTCGTTCAAAGTTATTCAGCGTTAAATCCATTCCAGCTGGATTAGGAAATAGTCGACCATAAAATTGTAGCACAATACGTTTTCTACGTAGCCGAGCAAATAACAGCTGAAGCAGAACAGCGGGCGCGCCTACTGGATCCATTTCAGCACATTTCGCACAATTACGAGCGCGTTTACACACTTTACAATGATTTGTGCGTACGAAACTGCGAATAGCGCATTCGCCTCTATAAACGCACAGTTTCACAACCACTCAGTCCTTGGCCAGCATAGACGTGCAATAAAGATGTCACATTTAGATCCATCGATTTTTTTACAGCCTCCGTTTATATTTCTATTCATCACAAAATGCTTTAAATTTAATTAATTATAAAAGTGCCATAATTCGATGTTTTATGGTGATTAGCTGCTTGATGATGACAATTAAGTAAGTTGGGTGCGTATGTGAATGGCTGTAAAATACAGATTTTGTTGCAACATTAATAATTATTTTTTCCAGAGAGATTCGAATATAACGACATCCGGTGTTAGGTTACACTTCAAAATCTTTATTTATGTGTGCGTAGGATTTCTGCTTTCAATTTTATTGGCACTATAAAATATTTTATGTGGTTTGCTAGTAATGACAGTATTATGTAAAGACGAGTCCACTTTCATGTGAAAATGATGTCGGAATTTAATTAAAGTGGTCACAATAACTATTTAATCATTAATAAAACCGCTACGGAAGGGGCTTGGCCATTCATTAAATTAGGGACATGAACATTCAATATGTAGCAAATGCCGTATGCGCATTTGCCTTGTATACTTTAATCAGCAAAACTTTAATAGCAGTTGCTATTAATGTTTTAGTATTAAAGTAAAATAAACGAAAAACTTTAAAGCCTTTCGGAATCTATACAGAAGATTTTATTCAATGAGTCAAAGATTTTATTGGTAAGCGGAGAATAAAAGTTAAACGGTAATAAACTTTGCAATGTTGCGAAGGTATCTACAAAAATAAATCTGTTCGATCATTGTAATTGATTCGATGGTAATTAACAGACTCGTTGCTCTGGTTTTTAGATCAAAAATAGTTTTTTTAGATCAATGAAAAAGTAATTAAGTAGATAGGTAAGCACTGTATAAAATCAAATAGCGGATAATGACTGAATGAAGGTTTCACTTACTCCAAAAAGTTGGTGACGTCACGTTTGCTGCATCTCGACCAAGCGACCTGCACCGTGTCTGATTCGAAGATCGGCGTCATGATGTGCAGCGTCGATCCTTCACGGCGATGGCAGCCTATCTTCTCTGTATCGTGGTAGAGCCCAAAACTAAGGATTAAAGAAAGATGGTTAGCTGGTCGTTTTGGTACAAGGTTTTCCAAAACGTACCTATAGTTTTTTTGGAAATGGAGTTTTATAGCAATATTTATAATTTTAAGATGTGTGTAATTTTAAGCGAACCGTTTGATGAAATATCTATCCTATAGTATGCGTTCTAAAATACATTCATTCTGTATACCCACAATACTATTAATCCTGAAATCTCACAGATTTTCAAGACTGTCAGTCTTTATGTTTTATGGTAGTATCGTACATACGGTACACCGATAAAGTTATCCTAGAATGTGCTCATTACAAGTCTTCAAGAAGTGCCCACTTAGATTGTAGGAGGTAGGTATCTCTTGCAGTTTTGCATACTCCGTTAGTTTTAAAAGTGTGAGCGGTATCTGCAGCCAATTTGCATTCTACTAGGAAGTGTATTATAACTGAATACTAAAACTAACCATGTCTAGAATTTTCAAAGATCTTAATGTTATCTTCAATGTTCAATAAAGATTTTCTTTATGCAGGAAGGTAGGTGGTTTATTCCAAAAACATGATAAGCGTAGATGAGTGTGCATACAAACGAGGGACACGGATCAACGGCAAAAGCCACTGCAGAAGTCGTCAACATACCGCTCATGTATTTGAGCATCGAAGGGGCCCGTGGCTAAATAATAACAGTCGAACAGGTCAATCGGTCAGATTAAGGTACGCTTGCCGCGGTTGGTCTCTGGATGGGTGACCATCTTTACATACTGAGACGGCTTGACGTGCCTCGGAAAGTACGTTAAGCCGTCGGTCCTGGCTGTTATTCGTAGATCTTTGACAATCGTTTTAAGGCCGAAAGTCTGCCGACCAGTCTTACCAAACGGTATCGTATTACCCAGTATCTGGGTTGTGGAGATTAGATAGGCAGTCGCTCCATGTAAACACTGGTATTCCGCTAAATGCGGTTAGACTGGATGCCGACCCCAACATGTTGGGAAAAAGGCTAGGCAGATGATGATGACTCAAATACACGAGCGGCACGTTATCGAGCAGCCCGCGCAACGCGTCGAAGCCGCGAAGCGTGACGTCGTGCGTCGACGGGGGTTTCAACGGTGCAGCCATAGCCTCGCTGAGGCGTGCTGCTCGTGCGTGTGAGCGCTAAGAGTGGCTTATTGGTATTTTGACATTCAAATATCACATATTTTTAGTTTAATTTTAATAAAATATGATGTTTTTAAAATGTTGTGACCGAAACTGTCAATCATTGAATAATTATGTAAATAATACAGAACGTTATAAAATTAATAAATCGATATATTGCACCACAATT
>VKGM01010886.1:0-12425 GCA_007844875.1 Busseola fusca | reverse complement strand
TTTAGTAAACCCCTATTCATTTTTAAATACCTATCTAACAATATATCACACGTTAGGGTTGAAATGAAAAAAAAAATCACTTCTCACTTTACGTGTAGGGGGGGTACCCTAATAAAACATTTTTTTTTCACTTTTTATTTTTGCACTTTGTCGGCGTAATTGATGTACGTATTGGTACTAAATTTCAGCTTTCTAGTGCAAACGGTCTCTGAGATTATCCGCGGACAGACAGACATGGCGAAACTATAAGGGTTCCTAGTTGACTACGGAACCCTAAAAAGACATCTTCTGCCTAGCCTTTTCCCACCTATGTTAGGGTCGGCTTCCAGTCGAACCGTTAGCAACTGAATATCAGTATTTTACATGGAGTGACTGCCTATCTGACCTCTACAATCCAGTTACTGGGTAAAGCGATACCCCTTGGTTGTCTGACTTTCGGACTTCTGGTCACCCGTAACGATTGTCAAAGAGCTACGAATTACAGCCAGGACCAACGGCGCTTTCCGAGGCACGAAGGGATCTCGGAATGTAAAGATGGACCCATAGACAGACGCGGCAAGCGTAGCTTAACCTGATCAATCGACCTATGGAGTTGATATTATTTGGCCACGGGCCCCACCCGCGAAATAAAAAAAAACCTTGACCTCTCATTGCAAAGTCTGTTTTATTCTAATTGGTGACCTTAATTTATTTAATATTGATTTATTGGATTATTTCATTTTCTCGCAATCGTAGTGAAAAGTAGAGTGTAACACACTGCGCTAAAAACCCATTATAACTCAGTAAATTAAATTTTTTGACCAACCCGCACTGGGCCCGCGTGGTGGATTACGGCCCAATCCCTCTTACCAAGAGGAGGCCTGTGTCCCAGCAGTGGGAACATTATATTTATGGATTACGAAGTTAAATTGTATCTAAAAAAAAAACCTTGTGTAAATAGATAAAACTACCTCGTTCATAATGGGTCATTTTAGCCCCTCGTAAAACAATCTACTATCGGAATCTAAATTGTGCCGATTCATTTGTTCACAACAAACTAAACTAAGTTCAGTGTATCATTTTCTTTCTATTTTATTAAGAAAAGGGCAGAAGAGACATAAGTCGGCGCCTGATGTAAATTGACATACCTATATTTTACTAGCCATGTTTTTGATCGTGCCTATAAACTATCTTAATTTGAATATATGCCAATATCTGCCATAAGAATCAAATATTCAAACAGTAACAGTTTACCAAGGACTTTTATCACCTACAACCTGATAAATCCGCAAATTCCACGAAATAAGCACTTTGCGCTTGAAAAACAGCTGGCAACCTTGATTGCGTCTCTAACAATAATTAACAATCGTTTGTGAGATTTGAATCTAGGAGTTTAAACCTGCAGTCCAAAGCTAAGCTTGTTACCACAAAGCCTATAAGGCTATCTTATTCAGTAAACTATAGTTAACAGTAAAGTGAACAGTTACTTTCTGCTAATAGTATTAGTTTACGCAAATATTTATAATCCTCTAAAAGATAAAATGTATTTTAAGACTGTCTTATCGTTGCCGGGTTTTAGGATACTACGATGACGGAGTGCTATGCAGCAGGGGTGGATTTGTTTATTGTTTGTTCTAAACAGTTATTTGTTAGGGCCCGCTAAGGGACCGCTTTCAACAGTAGCTAGAATTTATTATGAATAGATTATATTTGCTATGGCTGACAACTACGGAATGCAGGATAGTAAGCGCAAATAGGTATTGCTTTCATGTTTCTTATTTTCATGGTTGTTTGTTTATTAACCATTTACGTACACATACTGTACACAATTTTTAGTGCGTACTGCACAACTTTTTACACGTGCAGTCTGTGGGTTCATTATACTCAATAATCATACAGCGCCCATCGCGTCCAATACAATAACGCATTCAGGATGCTGATGGGAATGCCCCGATACTGCAGTGCGTTGAGGATGTTTGCTGAAGCTCGTGTGGGTTGTTTAAACACGGTAATGCGA
Source organism: Busseola fusca (assembly GCA_007844875.1). NCBI lineage: Eukaryota > Metazoa > Arthropoda > Insecta > Lepidoptera > Noctuidae > Busseola > Busseola fusca. Next base: position 10,429 of record VKGM01010886.1, on the reverse strand, counting down.
AAACGGTGCGCATCCTTGGTTCGTAGGGTGCGGGGCAGCGTCAACAGCACCCTAGCTATGATAGCAGGCAGGATGGACTGTCACCATGCAGCAATGATGTCGCAATCTGTTTCGTTTTGTTTTGTTTATAAATGTATTACTAATATAGTTTGTAGGCACATTGTTACTAACACTATGAGTCTAGTTGCTCTAAATAAATTGATAAATAAGTAAATATACAGACAAGAAGAAAGTAACAGAAAAAATCGTACGAAGGTGATGCTTATTTCCAAAGAAATCTCTTCCAGCATACATGCGATAAGTAATACAGGTGATCGCAACTGCACCTCAATGCCTGTATTTTGTGTACGGGTGGGAAAATTGATTATTCGCTCCACCCCAGCTCCTCAAGGAAGGCCAGCAACGCCTTGAGATTACTGACCGTCTCAAGTAGGGCGATAGGAGAGTACATAAAAAGAGATGTGATGTGTGTGATGGTGTTGACGATAGTTCTCAGGTGGTTTATGAAATGTAGAAATGACAATATTTTATGAATGGCGATGTAAAACATAAAGAAGTCGGTTAAAAAGTCTATTTTCGAAAAATCCAGTAATTACATTTCTCGCAGGAGGCGTAGTGTGTCTGCTACGCGCTACGCCTCCTCCTGCATCTACTACAAATATTTTATTTATATCTATCGGTACAAGGATGTTTTAATAAAAGGTTCCAATGAAGGATAAGTGATGACAGTAGAATAAATCGTGTTGTGTCTACTACAAGAAACATGGGACAAGTGATGATGCTGATCAGGATACGTTAGAGTTAAATAAGTATTAGCAATGAGTTCATTGTTTCCAGTGAGGATGCGTGCACGCCGCGAGCGGAGGAGGCGCCGCTGAGCGGTAGCGGCGCCAGCGCCGGCGCGGGGGAGCCGCGCACCGAGCGAGCCTGCGCCTGCGCAGCCTGGACGCCGCGCAGGCAACCCGCGCCGCATGAGATCCTGCGACCAAAACCTAGAAGGTACTTAATTGTTGAACCACAAATGAGTAGGAATCTAAAATGTTCCAAGAACCAAATGTGGTTTTCGTAGCCGCCGAGTCCGGCTTTATCAAAAGAGGTTGCTTCCTTCCTTGCCTTCAAGAGCAAGGTTCTGACAAAACATGTCTAGCTGTTTGACATCGATAATATTTGTGAGGTAAGCGTTTTTAGGGTTTCTGATATGTTATTTCAAGTATTGTCTTGAATAAATGACTGAAGCCTTAAATAAAACCTTATTTCCAATTTATAAAACATAAATGTACTAATTTGTTACTGTACTCCTACAATTCTAGACTTATGTTCTCTTCTTCTTCTCAGCCTATACGTCCACTGCTGGACAAAGGCCTCCCCCAAGGCTTTCCACAATGACCGGTCCAACTATGTTTTATTGTTGTGTACTAAACCCGTACTTCGTCTGCACTTGGGCGCTTCCTGTGACCATTCCGGTAGTAAGGCGTAAAGATTATCAAGCAGAAATTTAGTCACGGTCTAGCTAGAGTTTGGACGAGGCCGTAAATTGATCAGCTATCAAAAACTTGTTTTTGCAAAAGTGTAAAGCTTCCTGTGTCGTGACACTGTAAGACAGTTCTTATACTGCCTTTAGTTTCTCTTGTTAATCGCTTCCACATGGATTAACGTAATTTTCTCGCATTCGAATTTCCCACAGCTAACCAAAGCGTTTCCCCGACGGAAATTGCTTTCTACTTACTTTTACAATAAATCGTCATAATCATAACTTGTCCAATAATAGCTCGTAAACGCATCTTAAACACCGCAAACAGTTAATATGAATGCTTCGTTTGTGCTCGTAAATAGGACAGATGTGGCAGTATCGTAAGTTGGCGAGCCGTGCCGTGCCGTTAGCCGGATCGGCCGTGCGTCATCCGGCGACGGCCGGCGCGTGGACCCTGTCGGACGCGTATTTAGAATTCCTGCTTTAGCACGGTGAGTTAGGATAAGACCAGAAGGCCAATTCCCGTAATTTAAAACGTTCAAAATCTAATCGCAGTCAGTCAAAATGTACGGAGATTCGAGGTTTTTTGCAAGAACAGATTGAGACTGAGATCAGACAGTAAATGTTCTTAAAATTACGAGAATTGCCGATCTTGTTTTACTTTTCCTCACGATGAAGTGCATTTGTAGATATATCGGTAGAACGCCGATGCTGCGTCGTTTTCTCCAGACTCGTATATTTTCAGCGCATATAACATTAGTCCATGTAGGTAATCTAAAGTATTGTCAAGTGCTATTGAACTTGTCTTTTATGCTTGCAGCTCGCTTCTCTTATTGACACAAAGTCATTCCAAGATAACTACAAACTTACTTTTATCTGCTTCAAAGAACAAAATCGTGACACCAAAACCAAAGTAATAGAATTCCTAACTCGTATCGTGTCAGCTCTGTTTGATTATGGTGTAATTCAACAAAGGCCTTCTTACCTTGTTGTCGCTTCGTGCGCTCTCTACCACCATTTACGCGGAATCATTCCAGCCATCTGATCTATTGGACTGTTAGGCTATTTGCTATCAGATATGCATAACGGGGCCCAACATTTGTTGATATGTTTATAGCACTGTCCACAACTGTTACAATGGCTTTGCTACATAATACCACAATACAAGTATTTTCTGTAATGTTGGCGATCCTTTGCCTGTGCGTGGCTGATTCCATTTTGCAGTTATTTGTTAAACGATTTGGATAGCTGAAAAGGCCACAGATTCCTATGTTATTTGTAAAATATTCTAAAAACTCCCCGACACTGATTTTGAATCCCAGAGACTGGCAAATTTGTGATCTATTTTTAGGATAGTTTTATCAATTTACTTTATTTAATGGGTGACGTACAGCTAACAATAAAAAAGAATAGCAAATTAATCAAACTACGACTAAGACCCATTTATGGCCTCCACAGTTTGCAAAAGAGTAAATTGAAATGAAACGGCAGCAAGGGAAGAAGGCCTAGTTTATTGAAATACACCATAATCTGACGAACCTGACACGAAACGAGTTGTCTTTATTTTAATTTTATTTTATTTTAAAAACTACAGTGACAGACTACAGACTAAGACAATTCGGCACAGTTATGACAACATACAGTACATAAATCTGGTGTCGAATTATATATTACTGTACACAGCGTTCAATGTTTACCATTCTTCATTAGTGACAGTAAAGAAAGAAATAATATGGAGAATTCAATAAATGACACAGTTGTAATTACAATTCATATAAAGAATGTCTAAATTCGTTAAAACTGTTTAAAAACAATCCTACCTTATATTGCATTATATTGACTACACATTCTGGATAACGGAAATTTCTTGATTATATTTGTGAATCTGAGTTGGGAATGCTGAACTCCATAAGTTGACTGCACTTGCAGTTCGTTGGTTTGTCCGGGTTGAGATAATTAGCAGACATTTGTCCCCCCCGGCGCGGTACTGCTCGGTCCCGATAGCCGGACACTGATGGCATTCCACATCTCTGATAATTCCTGTTTCTCAATTCTGACGCCATCGCTGAGCGATCGCCGCACGGTAGCCGCGGGGCCGGACTGTGGTTTCAATTGAATTGGACGTAATATATTTATTTTATTTCTGCGGGCTTCAGAAAGAAGCAGGTGTAGTGTACGAAGATTTATTTGGCAGTTTTGAATTGATTATTTGATGTAATATCGTCAGTACACCCAGTCTGATATTTAGAAAAAAACATTTTTAGTACCATGTGAAATGTACATAGATTACTTATCGCATTGAAACATTAATGAACCGTAGTGTATTGTACAAAAACAAAACCTCTATGAAACTAAGTTACGTTTCTCAAATAAAAAATAAACTAAAATTCGTCATCCCTACGCAGACACAGCGCACATGACAATAATCTGCGAATGTCCACGAACCATGAGACAGACATACCAAATGTATACGCGACGCGACGTATACATACATCTCTTTTTGTAATCCCATTATAAATGTATGTATGGGAAATCCTCCAAATTAAAAAAAAAATAAGTTCATAAGAGTGCAACGTGTGTACAGTTTACTTAGGCGCATTACAGATTGACGGCTTAATGGGAAACAAGGTTATAGTAAATCTTATGTTTGAAACGGATCATTTATTATTTGTTGTAGTGTACTTATATTCATATTATAACAGTTTATGTTTCACTACTAAATCTTATAGATACCTGAATGGTAATAATCATGTAGGAATAAGTTAATACGGCTGTTCAAAAGTAAAACCTGTTTTATGTCAGATACGGAGTGTGTGTATTCCTTTGCCCCTACGAGTGTACTATCGACCTTCTTGCATTGCTTCGTCAGAACCCCTTAGATTTATTAAGTTCTTGTTGTTTTATTCATTTGTAATTATAAAATGACAATTACTTTAAAATTAGCCTCCGCTTCACACTCAAATAGTTGAATGAATAAAAATTATACCTACAGATCTTGAGAGTCGAACAGTTCATTCATCCAACGTTACAATAACAGGTTTAGCAATCAAAAAACCTCAGGAGCAGCTATCCATTACATAGTATAATAACTAGGCGACACCTATAATTATCTGCGAGTTCACGCGAACGCGGGTTTTTATCTCCGCTATCAATGGATACTTTCATTCTTACGTGTAACTGTAAGCGGCAACAGAAGGTAATTTGCTTCTTCAGGTAACTTCTGCTTTTTACTGCTAGATGAAGACTTGGTATGTTTGCCGTTTTTAATGAGAAATATTCATTAAAAAATGGGGTAAATTCTGAAGATGAGTTAACCATTGTCAACTTTGTAATGAGTTTTGTAGTTTTAGTAACTGCAACGAATCATATATGCGTACCTAACGTACTTTACTTTTGATTGAAAACATGAAATAGGTATTAAGGTAGATCTAAAACCATATACCTACATCATCATCCCACCTTTATCAAGAAAAATATACAACAACTGAAAATCTAGGAAAAATATTAAATCGCATAGGTATACCTATATAAAAGGTACCAAAATCTTCAAAACATGGCAAAGTAAATAAACAAATAATAACGGAAAAAATGCCTAAAAATTCCATTGTTACATTCGTGGTTTTGCGATTTCTTGCTGTATTATCATCAGCTCACTTGCGCACGCCTAACAATGGCTCATCATGCGCAGGCGCGCCATGAAAGCTAATGTAAAAAAGTATAGTCCTAATACACAGAAGATTTTAGTTTTAAGTGATTAATTAATGTACACAAAAGTCGTTTAAATGCTAGAAATCAAAGGCCAGAAAGTTTTTTAGAAGAAATTTTTTATTGAAACTTGTTTATTTAAATATTTCTTGGTTAACCACAAGAAACTGACTATTACTTAAGTAAGAACAGCTGTACGGGTCGATCGATCAAGTTAAGCTATGGTTGCCGCGGTTAATCCGTGGATGAGAACCTAACCATCTTTATATACCGAAGACCGAGACCGAGAATACCCCGCCATGGCTTGGAGACCACGTCAAGCCGTTGGTCCCAGCTGTCATTCGTGGATCTTTGACAATCATTTCGTCAGAAAGTCTGACAACCAGTGTAACGAAGAGGAATCGTATCGTATTTCCCAGTAACTGAGATTTGGGAGGTCAGATAGGCAGTTGCTCCATGTCAAATATTGGTATTCAGAGGCGTCTGGTTAGACTGGAAGGAAAGCCGACCCCAACATAGTTAAAACAGGCAGGCATGGTGATGAAGGCAAATTATCGCTTGTCATATTAGTACCTATCTATTCATTTTCATAGATTTTGTTATTGTAACTTTTGTAAGATTACTTTTAGACAAGTAATTCGTGATTGTTTCTTCATAGACTCTTACTTACGTGTCAACGAAACCATAAAACTTCTTATACCAACGTTGTCTCGCGTATTAGGTACGTACTCATCTATAACAAACAGAGTTTTCCATGTGAAAATTAGGTAAAACAATGGCTGAATAAAGTTTATATAAAGCGAAGGACTTTCTCTGGCTGGGATGGGAAATATGTGTTGAATCTCAGTATGATTATGAAGTGAACAATACCTGTATTTATGCAATGAAAGTAACTGTTACTGGCTCGTTTTATTGTTATTTTCACTCGGTTTTTTCGTAACTTTATTAAAATTTTGTAATTCATAAGAGTTCACAAGTTACCTAAGATTTTGGCACAGATTTGTATGTTAGTTGAAATTACAAATTATATCGTTTTAGCTGAAATTAATCTTGAGAATCAGTGGCGCAAGTCCGCACCGTATTACTTGAACTTGCTGTTGCTGCTACAAAAGTAAGTTATTCCAGTTTTTCAGGAAGATTAAGGGATTTCAATAGTTACTCTCGTTTTTTTAGGGTTACCATCTTACAAAAGTTCAATACTCGGTGCCAGTAAAAACTAAGTTTATAACAGTAGACTGAAAACTACTTCATACATTTACGATATAATTACATTCAAGAGATAACATGTCAATAAAACACTATTTTTTCTAGTAACCGTAGCGTAGCAAGTTGTGTGCGTTTAAGATCAGGAAATAGGAAACGCCATACACAGCAGTGAAAATGTACATCAACATGCAACATACTACTTATATTGTATTTAAAATATATCAGACATTAAGTACATAATATGTAATCTAACCGAACCTATGAGGAACAGAGCCCAATCTAGTTTTTCTTTGAGGAGTGGCTGGAGAGGCGCCACGGCGTCCTCACCTTCCGCCTGACGCAGGTCCTCACCGGGCACGGCTGCTTCGGGAGGTTCCTGTTCCGGATAAGGCGGGAGGAAACACCAGGGTGTCATCACTGCGTGGATCGCCCTGAGGACACGGTGGAGCATACGGTGGAGGTCTGCCCCGCTTGGGTGGAGCACCGCCGTGTCCTCATGGCGGCGTGACGTATGGGCAGTCCTGCATTTATTACTAAAGGCACTAAACAGCATAATTACATGCACCAGCACGTTCGCACCCAGCATAGTTACAGAACACCAAATATAACCACGTCTGGACAACAAAGTTAAGCATAAATTTAACAGCTTGAGTGCTCGTAAGTTGCTCTTTGTTCAAGCTGCTAGCACACCAATCACTGCTTTAGTAATGAATATAAATATCTTAAAGTTACAACACAACACAGCTTTTTATTGTGTTATAACTTCAAGTTATTTATATGGTAGCCTCTTGATTTAACTCTGAAAGTTACCAACTTGATGGTTATACGGCTACACTAACTACGCTCGATTGAGGCACCTAGCATTCCTATAAAACCAATCGAAAATGGCGAAAAAATCTATATGATGCTTCCTTCCTGGTGGAAAACGTTGTAATCTCCCTTTATAGGGAATGCACTGCGTTCAGTATTTCATTGGAAATGATGGAACTGCGGGGTAATTGCCTCACACACACTTTCAGTAGCAATGGATTTCATTTTGACAGTTCAACAACATTCATAGCGTTATTTACGTTGTTGAGCAGACACATTTGTAGAACATATGGAGCAATGGATTAGAGAGCAATATACTTCAAAATGATTCAGATTTTTTTTTATAATGTTATAAACTAGTGCTTGACCGCAATCCTGCCTGATGGTAAGCAGTGATGCAATCGTTGATGATAAAGCGCACTAGTTTATTATGAGCCTATTCACTCTAGCCTTAGATTGAGAATTATGTTGCCAGTTACTTTGTTACATACGTTGCAACTGCAATATGTCGTGACAACCTAGAAATTCAAGCGATGCTTATAGCATTATCATGTAAGGATTGGCGATAGGATAGAAATGAACCGAACCAATGCTGTGGTAAGACTGTTCGTTTATTGGGATAACATACGAATATATGTGATGATATATGCGATTACAATAGTCTTAAAAGTACTTAGATATACTCGCGTCTATAAGTCCCACTGCTGGGATACAAGTCTCCCTTCCAAGTAGGCTGTAATCCATCACGCGGGCGCAGTGTGGGTTGGCGGACAGCAACTTTGTAGGTTCTAGGCTGGTTTCCTCACGATGTCTTACTTCACCATTTGTAGAGCAGTGGTGTGTGTAATATGTAAAATTTCAATCATTTATACACTAAAACGTATGTATGAGCAGAAAACAGTAGTAGTAAGAAGTTGTCCACCATTAACAAAACGAGATTTAAATCATTTTTACATGATGATACAGTTTCAAATCATAACAACATGAAGCTTAACAAGGCTATTTCTCTACAATAGTACAATGACATCAATCTACACATCAAGCTGATGCATAACGCGCCAAGAAACTATCCCATACAATGCAGTGACGTTAAAAAACTCATTAAAATGCCGGCGCGCGCGCAGCCACGCGGAAGTTACTGTGATTGTCTGTGATAGGTAAAAACAATGATGCGCTATTTAAATTGACACCTTTGAGGAGTGATGAGGTTCTCGATGTTGAGTGATATGACTGTACAGGTTCATTAAGGTCTAAATAACTTTAACGTTGTATTAGAACCATGTTGCCAATTACCCCAAGTCTTAGTTAGATTTTAAAGAATGGTGGGTTTAGTACTTACCAAAACAACCCAGCCATGGGTGTGATCATAATCTGAGTCTAAACACACTAAAAGTAGCAATAGTTTTCATTTTGACAGTTCAACAACATTTTTTGCATTGTTTACGTAAATATCCTTTAAACTGATTTAGATAGTGATTGAAAGTGTGTTACGCAATTAAGGTCCCGCACGCTAATTGAGTGTACACACTATTATTCATATGTTCGAGATATTCGTGTTTGCTATAACATAAATAACACAATGAATGATGTTGAACTGTATATTAGTGTGTATTATCTGTGGAATGTAGAGACATCTCATTCACGCGCACACACTGGCTGTACGCTCGCATGCCACTGGAGTTTTGACCGTTTACTGTACATGTTTCACCCGTAAGGCGTGCTTTATGGAATTACCAAAAAATAAAAACTAAATTACTATGTATAGTCACTTCAACTCAAGTACATAATAGTCAGTAATTTACAAAACATTGATAAAAAAAGAAAAATAAATACAATGTCACAAAAAAGGATTAAAAAAAAAATGTCAAATAGTCTCACACAATAAGTAATTTATATCATAATAACACCTCTCAATCTTCATAACGAAATTCTCTCCCCAAACTACCTACTTCATCAGTGTTCATGAAGTGTTACTTACCAGTAACAAAGTACTAAATTACATAATTACTCAGTCAGGAAATTTAAGCAATTAGAAGTTCATAATAACGTCATTAACCACTAAGCCGTCTCAATAAAGGAAAAAGGAAATCTAGACCGGATGCGCAGTTATCCTAGGCATCTTAAGACGTCTTAGTCTATGGTTTTCCGGAAGCCGTAACGGCCATACTGCGCATGCGCCATGAATAATGTATCTGTGACAATTAACGCATGAGGAATACTGGATTGTTCCCTACTGAGAGCAAGGAGTTGTGGGACGTTCGTGTGAGATGTTACGGTCCTTATTGATGTTATTTTGTTTAATTACTCCGCCAGCCATAAGTTAAGCTTGTCTTACCCATCCTGTTAAAGCACACGGTGTGTAATTTATTTTTACTGTCTGTTCTTCTTTTAGGGTTTCGTAAAGTACCCAAAGGGTAAACATGGGACCTCTGTTGTCTGTCACGAACCGTGATAGCTAGACAGTTGAAATTTCCACAGATGATGTATTTATATAGCCGTTATATCTAACAATAATTTTTGAAAACAGTTTTTTTTATATAGATAGAGAGATATAAAAACATGTAAATATGACATAATAAAAACTAAGTACAAAGGTGCTGCTTATTTCTTAATAATTTCTTCCAGCAGCCCTGCGAAAGGAGAAATAAAATAGAAATGTAGACAATAGTGTGTAAGAATAAGGAAAAATATGAATTTGTAAAGTCTAAAACTAAAAATATTAAATATACCTACACATATAATCCAAAAATAATTACATAAGTATACTTAAATAAATACATAATACTAAAATATATAAACTTACATACATATAAAATACGAATGCTAGGCGGAAGTGAGTTCTTCAATCTTACAGCATGGACAGAGAAGGAATAAGAATAGTAACTCGTTTTATGAGGAGGATGAATCTTAGGTGTGATCTACACGGTGCGGCACTAGAGCGCACGTAAGAAAAACGCTCACGCAGGTAGCAAGCATAAGACGGATTGTGAAGGATGTTGAAAAGGAGACATAAAATCCGAATGTTCCTGCGAAGGTGGATTGGGAGCCACTTAAGTTCCTTGCGAAGGTGATAAATATAGTCATACTTACTTAAAAAGCGAATCCACAAGTTTTGCCAGCGCTCAACCTTGTTTAACAGCTCCTCAGTAGCATCCAAGTAGCAGGTGTCGGCATGATCTATAATCGGCTGAATAAGTGTTTGTGCCAAAGAAATTTTAGTATTCAAGGGCAGAAAAC
>VKGM01010882.1:13449-24585 GCA_007844875.1 Busseola fusca | reverse complement strand
CTTACACTCACAATAACACCACAGTAGTCGCTTGATGTAATACTCGCAGTACTTGTCGCAGTAGACTTCTTCTTTTATCGCTTGTATCGCTCTCTTCAATAGCCAAATTCAGACTGACTCATCTGCGGAGCTAGCACCGCTTTATATACCCAATCAAACGAACTTTCCAGAATAGAAAGTACTAGAATGTACTTCTACCTAGAAGTAATAAATCACATACGATAACAATAGAATTCGCGGAACTCGCGGTTCAAGGTCAATGAGGATTCTAGAGATTTCGACGTCGACTCTTCATTGTCAAAATTAATGAAACCGGTACCATTCGATAGGTCGTCCCAGGCATAGCATTGCGTTTTTATTTCATAATCCTAGAATGCCTAGGTCTTAGATTATAGGACCTAAAAGATCATGCCCATACATGTCACGCAATATTGAACCTTATGTCATTGACATAAGGTGCATTCGTAACAATAATTTTATAGTTATAGTTTATGGTAACAGAAATTTTCACGTTGCCGTACTGCTAGGGTATTACACTGATAGATGTACATATATGCTTTTATTGATTAATTGAAGCGTTGCGCAAATCGTGACACTGACACAACCTTTTAAAAGAAATAAATACCTTTTACATTTCAGCAATTGCAGTAGCTACACTATTACCTCGGCTACATTAACTAATCGACACCTGAGTCAGCGAAAACAATTGATGGCCCGAAAGTCAAGGTCGAAGCTTTTAACTCCACCATATGCGAAGGCTATATAAGCTATGTATTTAGTGGATAGGATGCGATCAGGCCGCTGGCGGACCCTGAAACAATTTAAGGGGTTACGGACGGGAACCAATATTGGTTCGACGAGATTGGTAGATTTGCCGCGTTTGATATTTGCTGAAAATAAACTTGGTGCGAAGTGGTCTGGTTTGGTTTGTTGCCATTTTGTATTTTTTAGAGATTGTTTTTTTGATACTTTGTTAAAACTCAGTATATACTATAATTTACTCAATTTTATTATTAATTTCGGTTTTCTAAGCTTTTCGAGCTGATAGATAGATAAGTCTTGTTCTCGGATCCTTTTTTTTATTTTATTAAACAATTTCACATAATAATCTTGACTTAAAAACTATGCCCCATAAAAAAGTATTCACGGTTTGTCTGTGGGAACATATTTTGGGAAAAAATTTCCGTAACAGGCGAAATTATTGCTAACAATAACACGGATAAGTGGCTCATATATCTTGTGAAGCTATTATTACTTACCAGTTCGCCAGATCTATTGGACAGAGATAATGGACTTAATAGCAACAATAATGTACATTGGAATTATCATATTGGCACAGTTCTTAGTGTTCTTATGTAGATGAATTCTGACATCTGGAGGGCGAATCAAGTTTCAAGCGAACAACGGTTTTGCGAACATAAACGAGTACGCAAAAATCTGAATTCTTCTTTCAAAACAAAATCGTATCAGTTTTCTTTGCACAAAAGTAATTTTTGCGACCTTCGCATCGCGTTCAGAAAGTGGTAATAAAAGTGCGGTAGTCATAAAAAACTTTGTCAACGTATATTAAAATGGACGTCGATTTTATTGTAAGTCAAGTTCGTGACTCGGTTTTCTAATCCGGGACTAAGGTTTAGGTTAAGGCTATATTTCCATAATTTTTGAACACCCAAATAGTTTTCTTTTGATAGGTATTTTTGGAATAGCTACTGAATTTTCTTGCGACTTCTTATTTGCACGTAAAAAGCGGTATATGTCTGATGTAGGTTGTAATACTTATCAAGAATTATCTCACTAAAAAACATGAAATTAGCTAATTAGCTTCAATGATCATTTAAGTTAATGTTGCCGTTTATAAAGTTTATGGAAGCTGCAAGGTATACCAATTTACTATTTATTTTAAAAACTAATCTTATAACCACACTGCCTTAGTACCCTTACAATTGTTTAAAAATCCTTGTCGAATGTTCCTATTCGCGTCGCCTTTGTATGGCATAAAAGAAAGTGGGGTAGGGTTCAAGAGTGTGATTGAATTGAAGAGCCATTGACAAAGCACGGTACAAAGCAATACAGTCAAATTCACGTGGAACCTAAACTCTTTAAAGTGCCATCCAAGTAAAAGCCCCCAAAAGCACTTGATAATTTTTGAATTGGTTTCAATGTAAGAAATCGCAGTGGCTCTTTTGCATTATTTGTTTCTTACTAAAGTGCTAAATATTTGGAAGTTAGACCTGCAGTGCGATTCTGTAATCATCTCACCGTAAAAACTTAGGTGGTACCTAGTGAGTGTGGAGTGAGATGTCATTCCCACTAATGGATTGACATCTCACTCTTAGCTCACTTCACCCACTTTTTCACGGTGAGATTTTTACAGAATCGGTCGGCTGATCACATTTCTTATTTGGAATTTGAATAATTTATTGCTGGTAGGAACGATTTCAATGTATTTGATTGTTTAAATACTTCCTGGTTTGTGATTTTTTTGAGGAAAGAAGCCGTTAAAGCGCGTTTTGTGTTTTATACTCAATCTTCTTCAAAAAATGAATCCTCCTTATTGACTTACGTAAGGCAAGGTAGTAAATCATTTTACCTCTATTGACGAAGTCAATTGGAAAGCTTGACGTACCCTAATTGATTTCTGTGTTGATTTATGCCACTTAGTAACAACCAACGTACTTACGAAACAACCAATTTCTAAGTTGTTTGTTGTTTACAAAGTACACAAAGTTTTTGATTATTTTGGGGAAATATTTGGAGGCTTTGTTCAAAAGATAGGCCTCAATAGTTGTTTACTTTAAATACATTATTATAATTTGTTTGAACACATATTTTTTCTACAAAAGCCGAATCCAAGCATGTTATGAGAGGCTTATTAATGCAGTAGAAGAATCGCTTGTGACAAGGGTAGGTTTACACAACGATTACAGTGCCGAAAAGATCCACCGAGCAATGAGCGTTTTAATTTTAATTGCGTTCATTGATGCTGCAGCACGTCTCCTTCCACGCTTCCACGCTTTGACGTGGAGTCTGTGGAATTTAGTAGCAACCTTATAACAACGAGGATAAAGTTCATTGTAATTTTGACAAACTCGTCAGTGGCAGCAGTCATACAGCAACCTTATCACAAGAAGCATAAAGATTAATATGATTTGGACACAAATGCAAAGTCATAGGTAAAATGACTGAATGTACTATACCTATTACATATTAGAGACATGTATAATAACAGAGGATTTGTCAATTAGACGGAAATTGTAATTTCAGTATCTGTTGGTTACCTTAATACCAATGACTGACAAGAAAAATTTAAGTTCACAAAGGCTAAGGCTAGATTTTCATTCTGAATGAGAAAGTTAAATCATTTTTGTTGACTTGCGTAAAGGCACCATCTTAATTGTAAATGGACGAGGACAAGCTTTCCTTGTACGATACTACTGCTGTACTTCTTGTTACATAAGTGATTTGTAGTACTTTACCAACAGTTTTTCTTATCGCATAATAACGTCAGCCTAGCGTGTTACCTGCTTTTCGTGACTAATCTCCAGATACTGTCTAGATTAGTGTCTACCTTACAACTTAGATTCAAACTATGGTTATGGGTATGGTGGTATGGTGGGTGGCTATGGTTGGTCTATGATTCAAACTTCGCGTGCCTCATGTAAGCTGGCAGTTTAGTTTTCCCACCCTTTTATCAAGTTTTTGAATGGCGTTTACTGGGTAAAGCGTTCTTTGTCGTAAAATAGAATTTACGGCAGGGGAAGAGTTGGAGACTTGGAGTTCATTGTTGACGAAGTTTTGCGTGTAGGAGGAGTTTAGCATCTACTGAGCAGAGTTTAACGCTGTTTCTAATAAGGGTTAATTACTGAGTCCTTTAATTTGAAAGTTGTGACTGGTTGTACAAGATTAAAATTTTCTGTTTGTAATTGTCTCTCTGTTTTCGTATACTGACTAAGATCTGTTCGCTAATAAATTCGCCAATTTAAAGGTTGTATGCCTCCATTTTTGTGCGAAAAATATATTTGTATTTGATTGGTATAATTGTAGATATACTTTTATTTATGTAATTAGTATATAACCAGTGTAAATTAAATAAATAAATACTATTTCGAATAATTTTATTCAGGATATAAAAAAAAAATATATGTATATTCAATGAACTAACAATATACATCACTAAATTTTAGTCGTTCTATCATTAATCTAATCCTTGAAATGTAGAATTGATATTCAGAAGTCAAGTACATATACAGTATACTTTTTTTTTAATGTTATAAACCTTTTACCATGACATGCTTGTCTTCTTTTCATGGACATGGTCAAGGTCACTGTCTCCATGTTTCCCGTTCTAACTGTCTAAATGTAAATAATACCAAACATTGTCGAAAATATACGAGAGATGGTAGAAATTATATTATTTTGTGAAAGTTTTTGAAATCTCTTTACTGTCAGATGGTGGCTATAAACACGCTTAGGATACCGCAATGAAAACGTTACTATTCATTTGAACTATAATTGAGACTAATGAATAAGTGTTACCTACGTTAAACTACTTATTTGGTAAAACCTTAGCTATAATATGTATGTCTTAAATATTATCCCGCAACGATGCTCTAGGGAGTCACAACTTAGAATACAAATTATGAATTCATATTTAAGTGGCATTTGTCTATCTATCGCACTGCGGATTTTTATTAAGTTATGTATTTAGATAGTACCCTGAACGACCAAGCAATTATTGTCTAATTGGCGATTATCATCACGCAGAGAATCAGACGCACATTTGCAATTACGTAAGGCTATGTAATTTGTCGCACATAGAGTCTACGTTGTTAGCGTGTATTTTGTCACAAAATCATAGCACAAACATACTATTGGACATAATAGCTAGCACCAACTTTCTTGACGTTACGCAGGCTACCATTAGTCCCAAGGTCAAGGTTGCGCCGTTTCCAGGCAACGTACTGACAACAAAGCTTTTCTCGCTGTAATTTAATATTATTAATGGTTGTTGAACATGGATTTTGCATTAAAATGTTATTAGCTATAATAATCGCTCGTTTAATGTAAATAACTATGAAAGGAAGGGGTATTGTTAGATGTCCCACGGTGGGCGCCATTAAGTTTGCATATTCTGTTTTTCTGAATGTTGATGTCAAAACATTTGCAATCGTAGCTTTTTCGCTTAATTAATGATAAATCGTTGTTATTAGTGTAATTATCACTGCGTAAAGTGGGATTTTACATGATAAAGCAAAGTTGTTAATAGTCCCACGGTGGGTGCCATTAGGGGTTTCACGGTTATTGCTTCTGAAATGTCTAAATGAATTATTCAACGCTTGTGCGCAGATTTAGAATGATTTACATGGTAGAATTTTATTAACGTTCTTTTTATATTCTAACTGCCTACCTAATGTTTATGAAATTGAAAATAGAAGATTTTAACGTTTTTGTTCTTATATACTTCAATTTGGATTATGTCTATTCTTACACTAGCGCTTATTAAAAGGCGATTGAAAAGAACTCTCTTTTCCAGGGATATCTACGCTATCCGGATGCGGGTCTCCCGACCAGCTCGACCGCCTGCCCGAGCTGCCAGCGGCGGAGGAGAAGAGGCTGCGTCGTGCTGCGCAGGTGCTGCAGCAGAGGCTCGTACTGCGCCAGTGGCTGGCCACGCATAGGTTGCAGCATACATATACCAAGTAAGTATGTAACAATAGTATAGGCTATTTAAAATGTAATAAAGGAGTGTCTACGATTGACGGCACTGTGAGCGCTACGAGCAATATAGCTCATTCCGTCATATTATAACGGAAGAACATGAAAATCTGTAATTAAGGTGATAAAAAGTACTCTGTATTCTACATCCATTATTGTGTGGCCGTTCACTTTCTTAGGAGACCTAAGCTTTACAGCCCTTATGAGAAGCAATACTGAATGTTAGCTATTTGATTCAAGAGGGCGTGTTCATTTATACATGCCTATCACAAAACTTGTTTGATAAAAACAAGCGCCGCATATTCCGAGTGACCGAATCCAACCAGTATCATTTTACTGTCGTACGGTTCTCTTTTGCAGTACTAATCTTTTTCGACTGCGTGTGCTAATATTCTTCTATAGCTTGTGGAGACACTAGAAACTAATCTATTCGTATAAATAGGATCTATTCCAATTGTCTGAAAGACGTAGTCCTCACTAACGTCAGGTAATATTAAGAACTGTGAGACTCTAATTCGACGCTACAAAATTAATTTATATTATAAAATAATTAATATTAATTAAAAAAAAAGAAGAAAATTAATAATTCCATAGATAGCGTGAAATCAAATAGGTAGTGAAAGAAAAGCAAGTACGGACGACACCAGGTCAAGCTACCCGAAACTGTCAAATCTTCGCAATAAAGCTTGAGCCTTAATATTTTAGCGATAAAGTTGAAAATTTTACATAAAATTTGACATATTGTAGTAGCTTGATGTGCTGTCGTCTGCACATAATTAAATCACTGGTTAACAGTGAAAGTAATTAAACTTTCTTGTTTCAAGAATTATATTAGGAAAGTGCTATTCCAAAGGAAATTAACTTTTAGACTAGTCGCACCTTCTGTAGAACATTTAGGAAATTGGCTCCCATCGAGTGTACGTAAAATCCTATAATAGGTAATACGGGCTGGTGTCCGCAACTCCACGACAATGCGCGAATCCTAAAATATCATAAATATTCCCAGCCATTTGAATCAATATAAGCCGAGTATTAGAAATGTAGAATGTTTACAATCGAAGATGGTAGGAACCTATAAATTAAGTAAACTTGGAATGTCTGTAATTTTGACTCAATTATTCCTAATAATAATTCTCAAAACAATAAACCTATCTTTTGCTCGTTAGTTTAAAATATCTTACACGTGCCTGTAAGTGGAAAATGAGGGTAAGCGGATATCAAGTTACAGTAAGCAGGAAAGGGAGCAGGAAACTAGATATGGTGGACACTAGCTCAGAATAATGAAGATTAACTACCATGACCTACATTAAAGTACATTTCTAAACGAATTTAGAAAAACTGCATTATTCGCAGCAGAACTGGAAACTATTCGTAGAATTTTTACCAATCTTTTTGGCAATAATTCTGTGAAATCGCACGTGTGGGACATGTGCCAACAATCCTAACCCAGTGGATACTGTGACCTTGACATTTCCTCTTGACATGTTAAGGAAAAAGGGGCGAGTTCGAACAAAGACTTGCGCGTGGTTGGCGGGACTTCTGTTCTGTTTGACTCGTTTTCATATTCAGTGTTTTTTAGGAGCACTTATCGTATGAATTTTTACCTTCCTGGATTTCGAGAAGTTTAAATTTTTTTAGTTGAAAATGTTAAATCTACACTTATTTTACTTATAAATTGTAAAGTTTTCGTTATTGGCCGAAATTACTGTATCCAGGTCATGCATAAAGTTCAATAAATCAAAATCTTATCTGCATAGTGACTATTCAGGCTACAAGATATCTCAATTCAGAGGCGACGGGCCGTCAGCTTACCTTTTGTTGAAAGTGTGTCAATTTTGATACAAGCGCTGCCCTTTGTTCGGGGCTGTCGGCGGTGGTGACAATACCTTCGTCGACTCATTCAGGCAAGCTACCACGGGGACAGAGGCACTTTGAAAACTGTAGATTGATGTTTTGAAAAGCTATTTTTGTCTCTAGTGCATGTATGTGTGGAGTGGATTGTGGTGCAAATAAAAAGGGTTAGGGTCTTCATACTGAAGCCGTATAATAGTAAGAATAAAAGACCAGAACATCTGCAGAAAAATTGTATGTTTGTCGTCATTGTTCTGAAGTACCTACTTTTCCCGGTTGCTATAATATACGCCATAGAAATAGTACAATACGACAATAGTCGTAAATAGAAATTGAAAAAGTAGACAAAACAACACGTGCAAAGAACCAGAAAACAGAAAAACATAAAAATTATAGTAAGAGGCATTTGTACACAAGCCCGCGACAAATCCGAACCGGCTTAGCCGCAGCTTTCCACCATATTTTACTGCGAGCTTAAAATCATGCAAAAATTAGAATACATTTCGTATTCACTTCTTAGCTTGCATTTTGCGGAAACTCCGGTTCATGTAGTCTACAACATGTGTGGTGCATCTGTATGCCGCGAGTACGTACCCTCGGGGGAAATGCGGCAATCCGCTTAAAAGTTCCTCTGGCACCTTCGAACAAAGAAATCGCAGAAGAAATATACTGAATTCCTGTCGTGGTTTGTTTGACCTTTGCGAAATTGAGTCTGGCACCGTCCTTGAATACACCACGTCTATAAAAACTCGTCACTGAGCCATGGATCATGACTGCTATATTTGGACACAGAATGATGTCGTTAAAGGGCACTGGAACCATGAAAAATGACGTTTCATGAAAATTAAAAAAGGGCGTTTTCATGAAAATTAAAAAAGGGCACACATTCAAACATATGATTTTACATTTAAAATGTACAAACGTAATCTGGACCCGATGCTCTTTAACGAGCCAACACGTTTTCATATTCATTGCTCGCGCCGTCCTCTTTCGACTACAAAAGGCTATTGAAATTTTTATCTTCGGGATCCAGTCACTTAATATTGGAGGGAAATTCTTAAATTCTCTGAGCGAACATAGCTCTTTTGTGTTTGTGAAGAGAGAGAGAGCTGGATGGTGCACAAACGAACTATAGTCTTTTTGTAGATCTAATCTACAAAAAGACTATAGTTCATTAGGCTTCAGAGCTGCATTCGAGCAACTTGAACGCGGTGGCACCTATCAATATATATCATACCTGTCTCTGACCGAACATTGTTCGCTGCAAATAGGTCACCAATACGTACCTGTATAAGCCCACTTATAGTCTCTTCCGTATACACTAACAAGCATCTACAATATTCCTCAGTACATATAATGTGTTCTTGACGTTCATCATGCTACAGTGATTCCTCCGTTTATGAATGGAACTCGTTTACGTTACCGTTCTAGACATGAATTTGCCATTTTGCAGTTTGCAAGTTCTTACAGAGTTAATCTTGACGCTCTTCACGAAGTTTTTTAGTTCAAAATTAGTATACCGAGGCACTGAGGTTGTGGAAAGCAGGAGGTAATTTGCGGCTACCCAACAAAGTGTACCTATTTATGTGCTTTGAAGTGCTATTTTGTGAAATGTTAGCAGCGGTGATTTTTCCGAGGAAGGACTTTAAGTAGTCCCTAAGTTTTATACACAGTAAATTAGTATTTGTACATATATATGACAGAGAACACAAACTGCTGGAGATTGCTTTGAACAACATAAATATCCCTCTTCATACCAAACCATTCATGTCAACGTCTTAAGATTCATTCCAATCTGGGACCGGCAGCAAATAGATTGCATTGACTAGCATCCACTACTTCTAATTTCGGGCTTGCATAACAGATAGAGAATGAAACGAGAGAATATTTTGGGACTCCAGAGTTTGAAACTGTTCCTATCTGCATGAACTGACATCAATTACGGATGAATTTAATTTTAAAACATGCCAAGGGTTACATTGAATAACCCAGCTGGTTAGACATAAAACCGTTTTAAAATGGTTTAAGATTATGCTATGCTGCGTGAAAATAAGCATGAAGATTAAACATTAACCCCGAATCAAATATTTAAGGACAAAGTCAAATAAATCCTTAACTGATCCCGATATCGTGAGGGTTTTATGAAAAAAAGGTTCAAGATTTATCCTCATTTTCACTTAGGCCGAAAAAGGCGGCTCCTATCGGCTCACGTCCCTTACTTGATGTACGACAATCTTTCGCGCTCCATTGAATTCGTGGCAACTGCAAAAGACGGTTTTCACGTATGAAGTATTTTGATTCACTCAGAGGACATATTTTTCCATCAAGCCTATGAAATATTTGGAAGACTATTTTTGGCGTGAACTCGCTGGTTTCCTAAACTAGTATTGTAAAATGTTGGTGGAACAACTACTGCAGTGTTTTCCGCAAAAGGCTAACATAAGCCTTAAAAAAATATTATTGTAAAATTTTTAACACACACAAAGAGATAGGTAATGAACCCAAATGCGGTCGCAGTTCGAACTATAACCACTATAACGACGATTTTAACCTAACTGGAGCACATAAGTCTAGTTAAACCGATTAACTGGAACATTATTAAACCACTTTTGGCGGCGGGTTTCGAATACCGGATTCTTCAAATACGGTACAGTAGCTATACGGGGTTCCGGTGTTAGACTACTTGTTTTTACATTGTTTTTTTTTTGTAGTGAATCTATTTAGTTTAAAACAATAAAATACTGTTTTTTAAATAGAACCAGCACTTTTTTAATATAACTATACTATAAAGTGTGGCGATTAGGTTATCACTTTAATTGAAACCAAACCAAAGAATTGATAACAATTACCACTCTAGTCGTGGGTTTTATTTTTCGTTCCATGATTTTACAATGTTAAACTTAATTTGTGATTATTAGGTAACAATACCATAAAGTTTGGGTTAAATTGTTGATATCATCGTCCCGCGTGTGTTATTATCAAAAGGCTCGTACTAAATTTTACGTAATTTATTTTGTTCGAAATATTCAGTTTTCTATTTGTACTGTATATTAGATTAAATTTAAGTGTACTCATTAATAGTTTCATAATAACCTAGTGCGCTTTGCCATCAGCGATTACATCAGCCGTGATCGCAGTCAAGCACTATTTTACAACATAAAAAATCTCTTTTTTAATTTCTGTTTTCTCTTAAGTTTGGTTAAAATCACATAAAAATCAGAAATCACTCTTCCTGATTTATAACAGTTTTTTCACTTTCAAACAACACTACTTTGCCTTTCCCTTAGTTTACACACGAATGTAGTTCTTCTCCAATCACTGTTTCTCTTATAACTCGTTTACATCAAACCGCGTGGCATACCCCCCGCTTTTCCCCCATATTACTTCTCACCTCAGGAATCTAAGGATCTGCTATTATTCTTTGTATCTCTTGCCTTTACCGAGAGGCATATACGGAGACCATTTTTTATCTATGCAAGTAGTAATAAAATGTAACTAACTGAATAAATCACTGAACCACGAGATAAAATAGGCAGTTTTTAAAACATATACAGTTAAAGAAGTTTATTG
>VKGM01010860.1:0-10907 GCA_007844875.1 Busseola fusca | reverse complement strand
ACATAAATCAAGTACGATATACGTGTGTTAGGTATATCGTATGATGATTTATGAGTCATGGAACAATGGTTCCAGGAAAGGTACCTACTTCAGTCGTATGTTCTTCTAAGAATGTCTTTTGTACTATTTAATTGCTCCACAAAGAAATGTGTCACTAAAGGTTTGGCTCTCGCTTTTATAGGCAGTGAAAACAATAAAAGTACAGACGACGGTACATCAAACTATGTCAAACTTCTTTATTAGATATTCAACTCTATCGCTAAAGCATTAAGGTTGATTCGGAATATTTGACAGTTTCGGGTAGTTTTACCTGCTGTTGTCTGTACATCTTTCTCGGAACAATTACATAGTACAAAGGACATTCTTGGAAGAATACACGACTAAATTACTTTTCTTGTTACTATGAGCCATCGTATGATATAACAATGACATTTTCTTGGAACAATTAAATAGTACAAAAGACATTCTTAGAAGAACATACGACTGAAGTAGGTACCTTTCCTGGAACCATTGTTCCATGACTCATAAATCATCATACGATATACCTAACACGCGCGACTGATGAGAATGAGGGTGTTTGATGTTAGAGCGAATAAACGCGATAGACGATCGTCGTTTGTTGCGTCTTTCGATTGTAGGTTTTCGAGAATTGTTACTAGCCCATATTAAAACATTAGCCCACATTTACTTACTCTCTTCTATCTATTAAATCCCCGTGTTTAAAATGTTTTATTAATGATACCTGTTGATTACATTATCAATGTACTTCTTTGTTTGTAATTTTCGGATTGTGTACCTCTTCAAGATCGGTCGGCACCCTGAAATACCCAATTCTTTAGTGCTAAGGATTTTCATCTCGGATTTGACGTAAAGGTAGATAATGAGTAATGGGAACAAGTGTGGCGTCCCGTGTCCCCCGCAGGCGCGGCCCTTCTCCCGCTCGCCGGCCCCGGCCCCGGCGGCGTTCCCGGCGGCGTCCCCGGCCGCGCTGCACTCGTACACGCCGTCCCCGGCACACACGCCGTACAGCCAGCACTCGTCGCCCGCGCCCTCGCGCACGCCCACCTACACCGACACGCACCACTTCCAGCCGCAGGTGAGAGCGCCTGGCCGCGCTACTCCGTCATTTGTTTGGTTCGTGGGCCGCCCGCGCTGACCCGTGTCTCTGCCCAGGGCGGCAACAGTACGAGCGGCTCCGGCTCCGGCTTCGGCGGCGAGCTGTCGCACGACATCGGCGCCGCCATCTCGTCGCCGGCGCCCGTGTCGCCCGGCATGGCGGCGCTGGACTTCGAGCCGCCGCGCGACGAGCCCGAGCGGGACAGCCCCATGGGCAGCACGGACATGCACCCCGGCTCCAACTCCAACTCGTCGCTGTCGGACTACAACAAGGTGATGTGGGCGTTACTGCCCTGATATCTATTTACATATATCTATTATTGTATACTGCCTAGCCTTTTCCCGACTATGTTGGGGTCGGCTTTCAGTCAACTGAATTTATTATTATACCACGATACCCTTGGTAAGACTGGTTACCAGACTTTCAGAACTTTTGACTACCCGTAACGTCTGTCAAAAAACCACGAATGGTAGCCGGGCCCAGTAGTTTAACTTGCTTTCCGAAGCCTGGAAAGGTTTCGGTAAGTAAACATGGTGGTGTGTTTTTATAAATACAAAATTGGTATTGAGATGGAACGAAAAACTGATATTTACATTTCAAAATATTTTAATTTGGCGGGGTTTTAATAATGCGATAAGTATATTAATCTACTCCTGGTAATGTATTCTTAACGATGGAAAATATTTGGACCCCTGTAAATAAACTCTTTTCAAATGA
Organism: Busseola fusca; assembly: GCA_007844875.1. Taxonomy (NCBI): domain Eukaryota; kingdom Metazoa; phylum Arthropoda; class Insecta; order Lepidoptera; family Noctuidae; genus Busseola; species Busseola fusca. Next base: position 9,073 of record VKGM01010860.1, on the reverse strand, counting down.
ATATAAGGATCTCGTCATGACTCTTTGTGTTATTCAGGCCACAAACGTGAATAATTTGGACCTCTTACAATCAATCGGCATCTCTGCACTGCCAACTGGCATTCGGTATGCTAGCTGCGAAGTACCTAGAGTGTGTTCAACACTGTCAATCATTGATTGCAATCCATAGTGTGTACTTCCATTTTAATGGGACCATTTCAATTGGACCCTGTGGGGCACAGGAGTGAAGGCTCTTTAAAAACGTAACTTATCTGTCGTCTTAACTATTGTTAATAGGGATTTTTTTCTAATATGGAGTATATTGTACTCCCACAGACGTCAGCGGGCAGCGAGATGTCTCCCGCGGGCGTGGGCGGCGCGTCGTTCGGCGGCGCGCTGTACGAGGCCGAGCCGCGCCTGCAGTACGCGCATCTACAGCACGCGCACAGCCCGCGCGACAAGCACGACCACTACTTCCGCCACGACCAGGGTAACGCAACATTACACACGAACATGTACTAATTTAACATTCCACTCACATGATGGATGGGGACAGGCAGTCTTATCGCTAAAAGCAATATTTTAAAGACAACATTTGGGTAGATAAAAGGGAGGTGAGAAAATATTACAAGTAGTCTGTGGTGGATTTTTTTTTTGTAGCCTCCATTTTGGACCTCATTTTCGGTATCATCCATCCCTTAAGAAAAATATGAAATGTTGGCGTAACTTGAGAGAAATGTTTTATTATTTACTTAACTTCAACAATGTGATTTCAGGCGCTGGCGTCGGAGATAGTCCCAGATTAGACCAGTTACATCAGCATCAATCGTCCATGTATCCTAGCAATTTTAATAGGTGAGTTCCTTTCCCAACGCTGATTGTTAACTTCGGTCAGATTTGGATCGTTCCCATCGGATTAACACGCGCCACTTAACAAAATGATTCCACATCTCGCGTCCAAACGAGTTTAGTTATATCTCGCTTTGGTTTGCGATATGGGTAAGCAAAACCTTATCGCGCTCACATTTTTGCCAAACTAAAGTACTATTTCAAAATAAAAATTAGTTAAAATATTTTTTAAGTTGAAAATTAAACATGAAAATGATGTAGACAATGTACTAAAAGCTAACAAATACTTCGATAGGTCCTAGGTGCCAGTCACCACACCACTCTCCTGGTCAGTCTAGGGTATGGATCAGACAAAAAAATAAAACCTAAAGAATTATTTTTTAGCGTTTAGTATATTGGCGCCGATTCTCTTGTTCATAAACTACACTAAATTTAAGTTCCTATTTCATTACGAAAATTACAGAAGATAAATATTACTTTAATCCTGAAAAACTGGTTAAATAATAGGTCTTTACCTATGAAATTGCCGTTCTGCAGTACTGGCCATTTCAAATCAAAATATTTTTTGTTTGGCTAAGAATTCTAATTTCAAATTAATTTTATTTTAAAAACATGGAATTCTTTTTCCAAAAGTAGTCATTTGTTTATTGATTAGTGTTACATTTTCATCGCATTTCAATCTTTTTCGTCATCATGAATACGTTAAAAATTCGAGTAATTATGGAATATGAGTACCGTCGTGGCAGCAACGCGGCACAAGCGGCACGCAACATCAACGACGTTTACGGAGCTAACACTACAAACCAACGCACCACCTGTTATTGGTTTGCTCGCTTCCGTTCTGGGAATTTCGACCTGAAAAATGAACCTCGCGGTCGTCCGAAGACTTTGGTCGACAATGACAAATTAAAGGCGATTGTGGAAGCTGATGATACGCAATCTACGGCTGAATTAGCAGAAGCTTTCCACGTTAGCGTCAAAACAATATTGGTCCATTTGCGTCAAATTGGCAAGGTAAAAAAGCTTGACAAATGGGTGCCCCACGAACTCAATGATCGCCAGCGTGAAGTACGCGTCGCGACGTGTCTTGCACTGCTCAACAGACACACAAATGAAGGAATTTTGAACCGCATTGTTACCTGCGATGAAAAATGGATTCTGTTTGATAATCGCAAGCGCTCAGCAAGTTGGTTGGATCCTGGTTCAGCACCTAAACAATGCCCTAAACGAAAACTTACCCCTAGAAAAGTGATGGTCACTGTTTGGTGGTCTAGCGTCGGTGTGATTCATCACAGCTTCTTACCAAACGGGATAGCATTACTGCAGATGTGTACTGTGAAGAACTGAACACACAATGATGGAGAAGCTGGCACATCTCCAACCAGAATTGGTCAATCGCTCCTCTACGCTGCTCCTGCACGACAACGCGTGACTTCATACTGCACAGCAGACGGTCTCCAAATTGCAAGAACTGGGACTGGAAGCTCTCCGTCATCCGCCCTACTCAACAGACCTTGCGCCTACAGACTACTACTTTTTCCAGAATTTGGATAATTTCTTGGCGGGAAAAAAATTCAATACCCGAGAGGCAGTACAAAATGCTTTTGAAGAATTTGTTGCCTCCCGTCCAGCTGATTTATTTAAGAAGGGCATCAATAAACTACCACTGTGTTGGCAAAGATGCATTGATTGCATGGGTGATTACTTCAATTAATACAAATAAAAAATACATGCAAAAAATTCGTTTAAATTTTTTCATACAAGACGGCAATTTCATAGGTAAAGATCTAATATATTGATTTATTTAGGAAATCCAACAAAATATTAACATATTATATTAAGTTTGTGTACTCATTCACTTATTTATTTTTATAAATAAGTGAACGAGTCGACTCTTGGTGTAGTCTCCTGACTACAGCATGCACAATAAACAGCGTTAAAATATTAATAATACATAGTTTATAATGTTTGAAGGAAAATTGAAAATAATCCTCCACGGAGTCTGTTTTCGTGGTGGTAATTTTGAAATATTTTGTAGTAATCTCAAACTTCACAAGGCGATTTCTTTGTCATTGAACTGAGGCACACAGCAAAACATACGAACCTTGTATTCCCACAGAACACTAATCCAGACCAGCTCGTGGGAGCTGGCGCCGCCCGCCGCCCTGCCGCACAAGCCGGGCGGCGCCGCGCCCGCGCCGCGCGCCGCCTCCTGCGACGCGCACGACGAGCCGTGCTGGTCCACCGACCCCTCGGACGACGACGACGACGACGACCACCCGCCGGTATGTACGGCAACCCATCTGTGCGACTGTGGACACGGAGCTTGATTGACTAAGGCCGACTTCGAGAGCTCACAGTGTCAATATTCCACAACAGTGGTCACACTGACAGCTCTTAAGCACTTATTGTGTTCAGTTTCATTGCTGAAATTCGCCCTAAGATGTTCATAAAAAATGAGCAAACATTATAACTGTCCACTGCTGCCGGACGCCCGCAACGGGCTCTCGGCTTTGTTTAACTTTGGTTCCCAGAAACCGACACGCGAGCCATTCGTCGCGGACGGCCTATGACCATTTTGAAGAGTTTAAATATCTACTGAATAATTACTTAGTCAATCAATATTTCCGAATAATAAAACTGTTAATGCATTTAAATGTTCTAATTAGAGCAGGAATTAATTTGATCTGTTTGGGGAGTTTATGTCGGTATATGGGATTGAAAGAAAGAAAATTTATTTGTCTATAAATATTAACTTATGTTCACAGTAAATGTCAATAATGTCCTCTCCGGTAACGAGTACTAACATAGGACTGTAGTGCTTACTGTCGGGGTAGCTTTACTAAAACGTGGGTCTCTTAAATTAATGCCAACTAATTTTGGGTTTGCAGTGTTGAGTGAAGTGAAACCCACTCTTTATGTAAGTGTAAAGTGTATTTTTAAAGGAATGCGGGCTGAATAGTCACGGGTAGCGCATGACAACGCCGGCAACCCCACGCACATGATGCTTCCCGGTAACATTACTGTCTAAATTATGGATACGGGATTCAAATATTTGTCAAACGGTGGTAGAACATGCGCATCGTCAGAGAATTTGCAGTATCTGCTTACTTAGATCTAGTCGTGTAAATTATGTAAATACTACAAATTCTCGATATACGATTAAAAACAACGTCCTGCCCTAGTCCAATAGGTTTCACGCCATCACTGCATAAAAATTAAGTTAGCCATCATCGCTTTTAGTTCCTTTTAAATGATTTAGCGACACTAGCACTGAAAACTTATGAATTTAGTAACCGCACGGTCCACGAGGCACCTCACATGTACCAACACTTACCGAGAGGGGTGTGCTACTGTCCCGGCGCCGTGTGACGAAGCCATGCTCAAGTTGTATTGTTCTACAGGTGACGGAGGCCGTCGCAGTCGGCCTCAACGGAACCATCCACAGAATGGTTCAGTTCTTTTCAGTGGCCGGCTCCGCACAAGCCACATCCACGTTTTACGTGTCACAGTACTGAATAATATAAATGTTTCGAGCATACAGCCTGTAGAGGCTTTGTACATAATGAAAAGACTGAGTTTATATCCAAAGCTTAAACAATCTAACCAAAGAGAACGTGGATATTTCGGTTGTTTCGCTGAACATTAACTATCGTGTAAGTCATGTTTTGTTTGTTATGTCACTCATTGTCAGTGTGCTTATTGGTTTTTATGTTAAATTATGCGCTTGCTTCGATTAAATGTTATACATCAGTGTCGATGAATATTATTATTTTTTATCTTTGTATTACAATATCATTAAATATTTAGCGGAAACACTCTATATTATGTAATACATACATATACCTTCCTTATTATATTTTGCGTAAATATATTTAGGTGAATATAATATTTCGCTTGATTCAAACCGCGCAACCTTGTGTGCACTATTTATAACCAATGAATAATTCAATGCAGCCATGTCCCGTATTAATATTAAAGCGGATCTTCGTATATTTTTAGTTATTATTCCAAATTGATGTCAGTCTAAGTACCCTAATGACCAAGGAGGTTGAGAAGAGACGTACCTAAGTAGCGTGATTGGACACAGCTGAGCACGGCATCACAGCTTGCATCATTCACTGACCACCGCTTTGGACGTGCAATCAATAGCTTTACTGTAATGTTTTGTTTACTTCAGTGTGACACGTTTTCTGATACTACTTATACTATGTATTTATTTTATCTGAAAATTGATTTCTTACGTATTATGAGCTTACCAACCCATTTTAAATCAGAGATGGTCCAAGTTTAAATAAATCCGAAGAAAACTAACCTACGTGCCCTATGGGCCCATTGACACATTACATGATTGTATGTTTTTTATTTTATCTTGTTATTCATAGTGTATGAGCAATTAATCTGTTTATTTGTGTTAAAAAAACATTCAATGTTATAGGCTAGTTATAGGCTTACAATTCTATAAGCTCATAATAATGAGAGTCGGTTTTTAGATAATTACTTAGCACCCGAATCAACTGGACTTTGGACGTATTTCTATGAATATTTATAACTACTTATATATTACTGGAGTGTTGAGTGCGACTATACTTTACTTAAAAACTGTCTATATTTATATATTATGTAATAATATCCACCAAAGTTTGATGTCAACATAGTGCTACCTATCTTCTAAAAGTATTTTATATGACTGTCATCTCTGTCGTTTATGACTAAAATAACATTTTACCTTACAATTATTGAGTGTTATCTAATGTTCTACTAATCGCTTTACTAACATGCATGGTCTGGTCAAACACAAAACTACTACCTAGTACCTAGATGGAAATACAAAAAGGAAACTTTTTGTACTCACTAAGTACCTACTTACTTTACAGAATTTAAATGCATGTTTGTGTTCTGGGTCAGAGTCAAATTACTGTCAAATATCTAGCTCATTTATTTACACCATACCATTAAAAGATGGCTGAAACGGTCTCTTCTAACTTTCAACAATCAAAAATTCCTAAATTGAGGGTAGTCTGAATGAGCGTGGCAAAATTTTGAAATGTTTGCATTATAGCTGTTATGAAAATTACTGTGTGGTATTTGACTTTAATTTGGCTCTACACTCTGTTTGACCAGTGGTGAAGGAATGCATGTTGATCGATGTACAGGATGAATGGTGTATTTGTTTACTATATTATGGTTGCTACAGACATTATAACGCTAGAATCATGACAGTACACAACACACTTTTTCTGGACCTACATACCTAATTGGAAGTACCAAAAGTTGAGACAACATTAAAACATGTAGAAGAGAAAGATAAACTGGACTCCATGAAATCTTGAAGGTTGCTTTTATTTCAGCGATTGTTGCAACAAGTCGGAAGACGAAACATTATTATCATCATTTCATACTTTCAAAAATTAAAAAAGCTAATGCAAGAATAAGTTAGTGGACCCAATTCTCCGTTACTAATGACGACCACACATAGGTTTTATACAATTTTGTAGTTCTTGTCATGACTATAATTAGTTATAATAGGAAACTGGTTCATATAAAAAAGTAAGTAGGTATTGTTACTTATATTTCCTTTTATTTTCCTACCACAATGGCATTCCTTTGCAGGAGTTCTTCCTGACCAGCAACGTCTATCACTGGGGACCGAAAACAGAATGATTATGTTTTGATAAATCTGACACAATAACAATTCATCAAAATACAGTCAGGAAAAGAGCTTTTAAGGTCATTATAGGTCAGCAGGGCGCGGTCGAGTCACTTAAATTGTAACCCGTTCTCCTTTATGCGTTCATGCCATTCACCTACTTAAACAGTTACATCACCGCGAACAAGTTTCGCTGCCAAAAAGTTGCAACAACCATTGAAATTGAAAGGATCCTTAGTTACAGTGAAACATCTCAGTAATACATAGCAAGCTGGAGAGTAGAGTTGTGTGCACGAGTGTGGTAACAGGTGTGTCATGTGTCAGGCGGTGGGGTGTGCGCTGGTGGCGCTGTCGGACTACACGGCCGTGGGGCCCAGCGAGGTGTCGCTGCGCGAGGGCCAGCACGCCGAGCTGCTCAAGGTGGGCTGCGCCGGCTGGTGGTACGTGCGGCTTGCGGGTACGTAGTACGCGGAGTGTGTACACACAGACACACACACACCTACACAATCTTACGACCATAATCATCACCGTGCAGTTAAAACCTCGTGATTGCAATAAACATTATTTTTTATGAAGAAAATAAACACTGTCTGGAAAATGGAAGACATTGACGTTCTTCAAGGCTTCTTTTATGTTATAAACTAGTGCTTGACTGCGATCCCACCTGATTATCCTGAATAGAAGGTGAAGCATCTTAGAGCTGTACATGTCTGTTCTAAATAGGTATTCTTACAAGGTTTTTCTACACAGCAATTAAATAAAAAGTAAGAGAGGTTTTTAGTGTACGTCAACGATTTGTACAACCTATATTCCAATTTTGATGTTATGACTTAAACTTTAAAACTTGAAAGTGAAAGTTATGATGTTGACCAACACATTGCAAAATTGGGAATGCACTTTACCGAGACTGACCGACCCTGACCGACCCCAGTACGATATACGGTCTACCGCTAACTTTGGTCGTCAGGACTTTGTCTAGATAAACATGTGAAACGCGCAAAAGCGTTATCATTTTGGCAGTCACTTAAATCGAAAATTGTAAGGCTCACTGGTAGCACCAATCTCCAAATGCATCTGACGCTAAACGTGATTAAAACGTCACTTAGTCTCTGTGAACTTCAAACGTTTGACAGAAATAGAGCGACATTTTAAACATGTGCCATGTGGCACTACTAAATGCATGTGCATTTAATCATTTGTTGTTCCAGCGTGGCCTAAATCATTGCTTATACCGACTTAGCATAATCAAATGATAATCAAGATGATTGTATCTCCAGCGGGTCAGGGCGAGGGCTGGGCGCCGGCGGCGTACCTGGACCAGCGCAAGACGTCGCGCTCGTCGTCGCGCTCGCACGACCGCCTGCACGAGCACTGAGCCGCCGCCACCTCCCGGCCACGCCGCGGCACGGTCGCACCGTCACACTACACTACCGGTAGTAAACTACTCGGGTTTATTGTTCCAAAACGACTTTATTTGGCGAAGTCTACACAGAGTTCGGCAGAAATCAATCTAGTGCTCGTTTTTTCTGGTCATCTCAAGACCCCGGTTAATCACCCATTTAGCTCGAAATATGGGTATGTGTAGAAGACCTGACCGTCACTAAATCTGGTAAATTTTTAGACCAAGTGCCTCAGATAGTCTTCTTCGTAATCATATTCGGTTAAAATATTGGTAAAGGTGTAGATATTAAGGTTGTTTTCCAGCACCAGTAGCGAACGCCCCAGAACCCCACTTGTTAATATTTTTCAATGTATGTAAATGTTGTTCTAAAAAGCTTTATTGTAAAATAGTTTTAGCCCAAACGTGTTGTCGTTACGATTATCCAAAGCTATATATAGTGGCGTAGGACGTTGTTAGGTAGCTGTGACTGGTATCGTATCATTTCTGTATATAATAATTACGTTATTTTTTACTATAGTTATTTATTTGACGCTAGTTGAGCTTTCGGTGTTCACACGTGTTTACGTCTCGATTCCCCATGACAGACCCTGTATAGTACTGTTTTCCCCTTCATAGGGACCTATGAATAATTTACTGTCTTTTGTCAGTGGTAACTGGTAAGCTAGATACCTACGTCTATTCTATGATCGACCGTTTCCATATCATTTGTTATTATCATATCTCAGTATCTTAAAAATACGTCATTTGGTGCAAATATTATGTTATTATAATTAAATTAAATAATCTAAATGATGGAAAATTTTAATATTACTGGTGTAATGCTTCGAGGATTACACTTAAATGTTAATGTGTTTTACTAGTCGGCGTGAATGATTTTTACGATCTAACTAGGTACTATCAATTTAGTGTATCATGAATGAAGGTTCATTTGCTTTTATATTTTTTGATTATATCACTTTATTTTACTTTTGTTTCGCCTCAGTAACATGTCATTGTTGTAATGTAAAGTCAAATCTACATATAAATTGTACCTACTATTACCTATAATAATTGTTCTTTTGTATAAAATTGCGTTTATACTTATTGAAAATGATCACAATTACACTGAATCGGTCCATTTATTTTGTGTTTCATTTAATTCCTTTGAGCTTGCATACTATAATTTTTATGTAGGTATTAGATGTATCTATCAT
>VKGM01010811.1:9973-24419 GCA_007844875.1 Busseola fusca | reverse complement strand
GGGGGGAGGCGCGGGGGGTGGCGCGCCAGGCGCGGGTCGCGGCGTGCGGCCACGAGCGCGGCGCTGACGGGCGCGATGCGGCCGGCCGGCTTGCTCACAGGCTGTGGAAGAAGACAGCTATGATGCAACCTTGCTTTTCTAAACCGAATTGTCACATGTCGATATTTAAAAACATTAGCTAAACGGAGTCGACGTTTCCTATCTACCCCTGAGCAAAAAAAGTCCGGGCATAATTTGGCCAGATCATGCTGATCCGAAGTGGAATACATGTCCAACTATTTCGAATCGAACTGAGACCCCTCCATGGCTCGAAAAGTAAATGAGAATAACTTCACTGTGAAATAACTCTAGGTAGAAAGTAATAAACAACAAACAGTAACACAGTAATATTAACATGATTCATTGTGTACAGAAAAGTAGATAATTATGTGGAAAACATTAAGTTTTGGGTCAAAACACATTACCAGTAATGAGTTTACTCTTTTGCTCTTACCTCAATCAATTTGATTTATTTCAATTTTTGTAAAACTATATATTTACTTAAAATGGGTTATTCTAAATATGTAAGATAAAAAACATTAAAAAATATATAAATTACATTTATATGTTGCTGGAAAGTAACATAGGCTACTTTTTAAACAAAAAATCCTCAGTCCCCGTGAGACAAACATTACCTTGTTAACAAGTGTTTTCTCAGCGAACTCAACCTGGCGCCGCATCTGCTCTAGCTCCATTGCTTCTTTTTTTTTCTGCAGCATGATGAGTTCCTGTTCCTTCTTTGCTAGGATGCTCCTCATCTTTTCGACCTCCTCAGGCGTAACTGATGGGACTGGTGAAGGCGTTACCGTTGTACTGGTGGTGGGCACATTCTGCTGAGACAAATAGAGATTAGAAAGGCATAGTGGTATATTGCAATTGTTGGCTTTGAATGTTAGTATTTATAATAATAATTAATAACTTATGGTATAATGGCTGTGACAATATTCTTACATGACAGATGTTATGAATATCTCAACCAGAATTTTCTTTCAGTAATTGCCATGTAGGTATTGTATGGGTCAAATTCTTGCTGAGTAAAAGAAGGTAGAAAATAGGCATATACTTGAGACTACTGACATATGGAAATACTGAGGTGGACATTACAGTATACAAAATGATAATAAACTGATTACTGATGGACATACTATACAGTAAGCATTTCTTAAAGCCCCATACCAACAGTGGCCGACCATCATCATCTGCCTAGCCTTTTCCCAACTATGTTGGGGTCGGCTTCCAGTCTAATCGGATGCATCTGAATACCAGTATTTTACATGGAGCGACTGCCCATCTGACCTCCACAACCCAGTTACTGGATAATACGATACCCCTTGGTAAGACTGGTGGTCAGACTTTCGGGCTTCTGACGGCCCGTAACGACTGTCAAAGATCTACAATTGACAGCCGGGACCAACGGGTTAACGTGCTTTCCGAGGCAAGGAGTGGTCTCAGTATGTAAAGATGGTCACCCATCCACAGACCAATCGCGGCAAGCGTAGCTTAACCTGATCGATCGACCTGTGCGGCTGTTATTATTTAGCCACGAGCCCCTCAATGTCAAAACAATAATCAAATAAAAATACCTTTTGTGGCTGTACTTGTATGGGCCATGCAGGGTCAATCAAGTTGACATTCACATCTAGCTGATACAGCTTTGTTGCAGGGAAGACATCATGCCATGTCACCCGTAGCTTGAACATTCGGGACCTTATTTTCTCATCAACCTGCGAAAACATTTCATATTAGAGAATATCCACAATATTTTAATAAATTCAAAAACTTTCAATGTGACAATTTAACTCACTAAGTATTACCTTTTTGAATGTCCTTGTAAACATATTGACGATGCTCTGCGAAAACTTTGAAGTGTAGGCTCCGCCAACATTCTTGATTATGGAATCGACTAAATACAGTACGGGCAGCTTAATGTCGGGCTGTACCTGTATAGAGGAAATATAACTTTCAGTCTTGAATTTTGAGTCCCAAATCGCGTTTAAAGAGGTTCGTCAAGCACATACTTGCCCTCCTCAATCAAAGGTTAGCACCACTTTTCATAATGGTACAGGATAGAATAAGACAAGAATTTTCTCTATCATCCTTTCTAATTATTAATTAGTGAAAAATTTTTTGAACATACAACTGATAAAGATAATAATTACATACCTATCTACTTATCTTTTCATACAGGTATCTCCTAATTGTTTATTGTAAGTTGACACAAGAATTAACATGATTGCTATTGATTTTATATGTCAACATAAGTGTTACCTAAACATGTTATAAATAAATGATCTGGATATTTGCCAGGTCTACAAGAAAGTACTATTAGCTAGGTTGGTTCCATAATTTGCTACTATTATATGCCTTTTATCGAGTGTGATGAACCCATTATAGTTAGGCACTTTGAGAGTGTAAATGGGTTTTTAGTAGATATATACTATAATGTGAATTTATTTTTTACCAGAGAAAATAATTGGCTGAATTGCTCTGGATTGATGAATAAGAATATTTATTTGCGTTTAAACATGGTACATTAAGGTTTTATAAATAAAGCTATGCTCTTATGTTTTGCCATGGACAGGCATACAAATATTTAAACATATTAAATGGAACGAGTTTAACACATTAATTTGTTAAATCATTATTTGGGTTTTATATCTATCTGAACACTTAAGATAATAGATATACATATATATAAAATTCTCGTATCATAATGTTAGTTACCATACTCCTCTGAAACAAACGGCTTGACCGATTTTTATGAAATTTTGTGTGCATATCGGGTAGGTCTGAGAATTGGCCAACTTTTATTTTTTTGTTATGGCAAAACAATTTTTGAACGGTCAGCTAGTATAGCTATAATTTTTTTTTTCTCCTTTTGCATCTTGCAATCGGTTATAAACCTTTAGCAGATTTTTGTGCGGGTAATGATACCTATAATTAAATCTCAGTACCATATCTTATATTTATCTGCTACATTTTTATCAAAAAAATCTTTTACTACATAAAAACATTTATAAATAAGCCATTTCTCTAGTTTTCATTTAAAGCGATTTAGAGTGAGTTCCATCATTTCTTTTGGAAAATTGATAAAAAAATTTAATTCCTGTTATATTATAGCTATTCTTATGACATAATGCGCTTTGATGAGAAGGAATTCTTAGTCATGTTGTCGCAATGTTAGTCGCAAGTTGTTAAATATGCAGAGTACTCTTTAACGAATACACCAACTTGATTTATGAAAAGACCTGTTTAGGTTAGACGTAAAAAAATTTATAGTGAGGTCTACAGGATGTTAAAGGACTGATACCGCAAATTGCTCTTAGGCATTTTTACTTTGATTGTTACAATGCTGGTTTAAAATAAATCCAAGAAATTTATATTCACTAACTTCATTAACTTTTTGTCCTTGACAACTAACTCTAAATGATTTTGGTTGTATATTTGGTTTGATTTACCATTTTAAAACTTGGTTTACTGTTTCATTAAGGATTTGTATTTGTTTTACTGTCATTGGGACATTACATGACTTGGGGTAATCCTGATTTAATTTTGCTATATTCAGAACTAAATGATGTGGTCTCGTCATTTTAATTTATTGTGCTTATTTCTACTCTTTGTTGCGCATTAAGTAAATTACTTTTAATCCTATCAATAACTATTCCTCTCATTCCGTAGTTATTGCATTTCTGTATTAGTAAGTCAAGGTTAACAAAATCGAGGGTTTTACTCATGTCAAAGAAGAAGACGGATACTGGAATGCGTTTATCTAGATTATCGATAAAAATTTTCATAAGTGCTGTTAAAATAGTTGATTTTCTCCTTTGAAAGCTGTTTTGTTCCCCTTTTCATCATCATCATCTGCCTAGCCTTTTCCCAACTATGTTGGGGTCGGCTACCAGTCTAACCGGATTCATCTGGATACCAGTATTTTACGTGGAGCGACTGCCTATCTGACCTCCACAACCCAGTTACTGGGTAATACGATACCCCTTGATAAGACTGGTGGTCAGACTTTTGGGCTTCTGACGACCCGTAACGACTGTCAAAGATCTTCAAATGTCAGCCGGGACCAACTGCTTAGCGTGCTTTCCGAGGCACGGAGGGGTCTCGGTATGTAAAGATGGTCACCCATCCACAGACCAACCGCGGCAAGCGTAGCTTAACCTGATCGACCGACCTGTGCGGCTGTTATTATTTAGCCACGAGCCCCTTTTGTTCCCCTTTTATAATATGAAATTATGCAATATAATTTATGAGTCTATGATGCATGATTGTCTCAAAGATTTTTTGTTGGTTTGATTGAATTAATACCTGTTGTGTATTGCCCATATTTGCAAATTAAATGTCTATTCTAAGATTTTAAGACTTGGCGGGGAGACTAGTATTCAAATGAATATATGTCAAATTATGCAACATTTAAACTAAAGTAGGCAAGAAGTTCAAATTCTGTGCCGCTAAAAGTAGAACTCAAAAATTATCCGTCTTACAACTCGAATATTTAGTTAAAATTTATGAATCAATAACAGATTAGATTAGATAAATATCAAAATAGGCAGTCAAGCGTCTCAAAAAAGAATGTTGTAATTTACTATGGACCTGAGAAGAAAAATTTACAGAAACTTATAGATGACCAATGCTGTCATTGTTTGGGGTAATGCTGTGAACTTACATTATGAACATTGGAACACCTGGTAGGAGATACCTGTTAAGAGCTTCGGCTGGTTACAACGCGGCCGAATTAGTCACACTTGTCATAATAAAAAAATCACCTTTTCCAAATGCTTTTCCACTGTTTCAACAATAACCCCGGCGTGGTCGATGTTTTCTTCTGCTACGGTCGTCAACATATTTATCAGCGGCTTGCTGTTGACGGTTAGGTCCGCCAAACTCGAGGCATACTCTTCTGCTAATTCTTTTAACATCTTGAATGACGACCGTGATACACTTCACTTATAACTATCTATTCGTTACGTGAATAAAACAATATGGCGAGATTTGAATACGTAGTGAACTTACTTTATCGCACTTATCGCGTATATCACACCACTGCGAACGATAAAAACACGTAATTACTGGTTTTCTTTGACCTCAAAATAAGTATTAAACGTAACGTAGTTCCTCTACACACAAAATGCCAAATGGAGACCACGGGGTCACGCACGCTTAACACACGAAATATAATGGCCGCCGATGACGTGTGACGTCGCTAGCGTTACGTCGTTAATTCAGAGTTCAGGGTTGCCACTGTATTTTGTACAACAGTGTCGTTATAATTAGTAGAATTTTTGTCAGTTTAGCCGAAGGGCTCGCGCGGTCTCGTCTATGAGACGCGTGGCTCGACGGGGAACTTTGCTGTGTCTCATTTTAGCAAAGAGATTTAAGATAGATACTATAGAGAGGGCATGTAAAGAAATTTCATACAAATACTGTGATCCCATGTCTCAGTGACGCCATCTAGCATAATATAGCAAAATTAGAACGACAATAGGAAACATCAAGTAGTAAAAATGATTTAATTACTGAGGTATCTATTGTATTACAAATAATGCTTTCGTTGAGTTTTTAATCTGATTATTAAATATTTCCATTGTGCCTGTTATATATATAATGATAAAATGGTTTAACATAGCAGAACATAACTATTTATTATATATGCATAAATTAGTACAATAAAGTAAAACTGGTCGTGTTACACATGTAAAATAGTTTAGCGCTTTCTAGCGGATATTTTTGCTATTTTTTTTATATCTGGCGGAATTTTCAGGTAATTTAGCGCTTTTCAAATTTATAGAACGGCAACACTGGTGCCACCATAACTCATTAGTAAAGAGTACAGTATATATAATTATATGAGCTCATTAGTTGGGAGCTCGTTTAGAGGAAGACCTCTCGACACAATATCAGCCG
The DNA here is from genome assembly GCA_007844875.1 of Busseola fusca. NCBI lineage: Eukaryota > Metazoa > Arthropoda > Insecta > Lepidoptera > Noctuidae > Busseola > Busseola fusca. The sequence continues at coordinate 18,470 of VKGM01010811.1, read as the reverse complement.
GGTTACGAGTAGGTATCTTTACCACCGCTGGCGATACCCCTTCGTACCCCTTATCCATAACGTAAACATGCCCTAATTACTCAGCGCCACGCGCGACGCGCGCGGCCCTTTGAGCCGTGTTTCCAAAAAATTCTCCTCCAATGTTTATATTGAACCTAACCACTTAACGTAAGCTGTCTTGGATTCTTGAATAAACAGATCATAATTTAGAATGTAAACGATATTCATAATATGAGATTTGTATTTATTTAACAAACAAATGATGTTATCAAAGAACTGTTTGATAGGGTTTTGTTTTATGTGTTTTGTCGATTTGTGATAAAACTTCTTCATAGATTTATTCGAAACTTCGTAAGTTACATTATGAATGGACAAGTAATCTGACATAAGCGTTGTTTTTAGAGTCCTATCTAAAATTTTCGTAATATTCAACCTGAAACTTCATAGTGCGCAGAGCCGTTTTTGTGAATTTGCGCATTACAACACGCGACTTTGTACATGATAATCTTAGTAATAATGAGTTGGTTCTAGGATTCTGCTTACACCTTTATTGTCTGGTAATTACCTATATGTTGTAAAAATATGCCACTATAATTGTAAAATTATAAGATTTTCGTGAAAAGGGAACTTTTTGCGGTGACAGCTAATTTGACGTGGTATTTTAGGTTTTAGAATTAGTCAAAACTACAATAGAACGAGCTATTTTTGCCTATTACTACAAATACTTAGTCATTTTCATGGAAAAATAAAAAGATATCAGCCTCCAATTTCATGTGTCGGAACATTTCACTCCACGTATATTTATTTACCTAAAAAAAAGTATTATTATAATACTATAACGTCCAAATGTTAGGTAAAACGATGTAATATGTATGTATGTATGTGTGTTGTTTATGTATGTATGTTATAAATTAATATTTATTCAGTTTCACTCGATTACACGCACAAATAGTCAAATTCAACATTTACAATATCGTAACGTAACACCATATTCCGCAAATTTTCTCTGACCAATAAAATGATTATTGTGATGTTATTTCGTGCAAATATTATCGTACTATATCGAGTTGACGTAAAAAACGCTTACTTTCGCACGGAACGATGGGACCCGATAAGGAACAGCAGGTCGAGGTCTGCAGGGGTTTTTTTTTTTTTGTTGGGGTGGGAAATCATCAAATGACCTCTCCCGCTCTGGGCGGAGCGAAAGGGCGTGTCAGACTTTTACTGACTAAAACCCACCCCTGTTCCTTCACCTGCCTTTGCGCCCCAGGGACCCCGGTTACTCTCTGGTACGCTCCACGGCCCTGGGGCAGGCATCGGTCCTTAAGGACCCCATGCTATGCTGACTGCATCTCTTTCGAGGCGCACGCGGAATTTGCAATAACTCTGTATCTACTTTTAAAAAACGTTACGAAAAAAATATTCAAAAATGAACTTTGAACTTTATATGGCTACTAGCGCCACACACAATCGTGACGGGTGGACGAACTACGTAGTTACCACTAGCGCCATTGCAAACTCTAGCGGAGAATAGAGGAAACGGATGTTGCATGACAACTAGCGCCAATATTGCCTCTATGGAAGAGTAGTAAAAGCAGTAGTGTTTCCTTATTTAATTACTAATTGGTAGAAAAACAAATTAAATTTGAATTTCAAATTGCATACTATATAACTTAAATAATTTAATATAAAAGCAAAGATGGATTTAGAAAATATAACTATCCGAAGAAATAAAACTGTAATCAGATCTCCGACTTCCTCTTTTGACTCAGCTAATTCTGAATATCTTTCAAAAAGTTTACCACAAACTACCAGCCTAAGTTGCGAAGAGTGTGAAAGACTAAATGGAGATCTGGAACAGTTGAGAATGCAACTAAATACGGCTCATGATGAAATTGACAACCTAGTCATGGAGAACGCCACTTTGAAAAAGCAAACAACTGAACAACAAAATATCATAGCTAAACTAAAAGCCCTATGTAGCGGTCAACCTAGTAGTACAAAAAAACACTCAACTTTAAAGAAACATAAAGGTATGATGCAAAATTTAAATATTACTACAAAGAACCTTGATAAGACTCTTAAAGATCTAGAAACAAAAAACGGTAAACAAAATATGTCAGATGGCGCTGCAAGCAGTATGAGTGAGGGTTGTTCACCTCTAGATCTTAATTGCAACATGAAACAGGACGATCTGTGCACAACAGATGAGGGAACAACTTCAATTGCAAATGAAGCAGAAAACAAGCAAAGGAAGAACCAGCGAACAAATTATAAAATAAAACAAAAGCAAAGAAAGAGAAAACTATGTGTCGTTAGTAACTGCAACAACTATCGGCCGGTGGAAATCATTGAAGATACTTTCTGCGAACAGTTTGAGTATTGTCACTATGTATCACCTAATAGTAAAATGAAAGAAATACCTACTCATAAATATTACGACCAAGGTAAGAGATTTTAACATGGACGACTATTGTATAGTAATGATTGGCGAAAAGGACTTCAGAGATAATGAAGACTCCATCAAACTAGTTAGACTAATTAGAGCAGCCTTGGTACAAACAACTCATACAAATGTGATCATATTCTCTCCGACATACGTAAGGGGAACCCTTATTCATAATTATCGAGTAGAATTATTTAATAATTTATTGTACATGGACATACAAAACTATAATTATGCATATTTCGTTGATGCGAATCATGACCTCTCATTGGAAATGTTTTCATATAAAACAGGCAAACTTAATAAACAAGGTATAAAATGTGTATTTGGAAGTATTTTCAGTCGCATACTTGTTGACATCAAAAATTACCCGTTGAATGATGACCATGAAAATTCACTAGTATCACTTTCGAGCAAAGCTCGTGTGCAAAATAAGTTTTTTCGTCCCACCCCATAACAACAATGTCAGTAATGATAAACACCAACTTACACTGTTACATCAGAATATAGCGGGAATACTCAATAAACTAAATCTTTTTGAAGTAACAATATCTGAGTTGACAAAGGAGATGGGCGATATAGACTTTATATGTCTGAGCGAGACCTTTATACAATCCGGTCATGAATGTAATCTTAGACTTGCAAACTATAAGTTGGCTGCAAATTACTCAAGATACAATAGAAAACGAGGTGGCACGTGCATATTGGTGAAGGAAGATTTAGTTTGAAGCCCTTTACAAATGGTACATGAAATCTCGAGCGATTATTCTTTCGAGTGCTGCGGCATAGACGTTCCGAATCAAAACTTAATAATAGTATGTGTATATAGAATCCCGGATTCCGATGCAGGTATATTTTTAAAGAAAATGGAAGTTTTGTTACGCAAATTGACTTATAAAAGTAGGAATCGCGTAATAATATGCGGAGACTGGAATATCGATATGCTAAAGGACACTACACAAACAAGAGAATTAATATCTATTTTAAATAATTTCAACTTATTGACACATATTAAAATGCCCACTAGGAAAAAAAGCTGCATAGATCAAAAAGCCAGTAACATCTCGACCCAAGACACAAAAACCAGTATACATAACTTAGCCCTCTCAGATCATGATACTGGGCAGTCTTTAAAGTTCTTTCTTCCGAGAACTAATAATAAGCCGAAAAATCCAAAATTCTTTTATGAAGTCAAAAGAGACTACAATAAAAACAATATCAAAAAATTTCTAGATTGTGTATCGGCCTTAAGTTTTAATGAAATATATGAAGAAACAGATTGCAACAAGGCATATAACATATTTCATGACCTATATATTCTCTTTTACAAACCTTGTTTCCCTGAAATAATAATTAAAAAATATAATAAACCAATAAAAAATAAACGAATTAGTAAAGGTATAAAAATATCGTGCATAAAAAGAGGACTTTATATTATAATTACCAGCACGATGCCCTAAGCAAAAAATATCATAAAAGAAGATACCTGAATTATTCTAGAATTTTAAAAACATGTATATCACATTCACAATTAATAAACAACCAAAAATATTTATATAATTCTAAAAATATATGCAAAGCGACATGGTCTATTATAAAAAAATAATATAACCTTAACCCAAATCTAACCTTAGCAATAGTAATAACGTAAGTAACATTGACATTACTACTAACACTGACAGTATTTTTTTGACTCCAGTAAATGAACAAGACATTGTAAAAATTATTAACTCTTTAAATGATACTGCTGCTACTGGATATGACGAAATTACTACAAATATAATAAAACTAAGCAGTAAAAGCATAAGAGCATCTTTGAGTGATGTAATTAATCTGTCATTTGAGACAGGAACATTTCCTACTAGATTAAAACAGTCTATAGTCAAACCGCTATACAAAAAAGGTAACCGCAGGGAGATGTCCAACTATAGACCCATCACATTGATTCCTATCCTATCAAAGATTTTTGAAAAGGCAATGTTTGGGAAAATAACCAACTTTTTAAATAAAAACAGCATTCTTAGTGAAGAACCAATTTGGTTTTAGGAACAACAGTTCAACTTCACTAGCTTGTTTTACTTTGGTCCAATTGATATCTGAGGCCCTTAATAAAAAAATGTCCATACTATCAGTATTCTTAGATATGAGCATTTGATTTTGTCCCACATGATCGCCTACTATGTAAAATGGAGAAATACGGCATAAGAGGCAAGGCGCATGACTGGTTAAAAAGTTACCTATCGAGTCGCCAGCAAAGGACAACGTTATCAAGAATTGAACATAACACAATAAAAAGATACAGTTCAGAGTTAAGAATAAATAGTCGTGGTGTTCCTCAGGGAAGCGTAGTAGGGCCTTTATTATTTATTATATATATAAATGACCTTTGCAAGAGCCTAAAACATGATTGTACACTTTTTGCTGATGACACTACTCTGACAATAAAAACTTCAAATAGAAATGACCTAGAAACTGAAACTAACAATGACATACTAAAAGCAATGAAATGGCTGGAGTCTAATAATTTACGTGTAAATATTGAAAAAACAAAGTTAGTACAATTTCAAACATATAATTCTTTGGTAAAAGCACCTCAAATACAATACAATAATTCAATTTTGGAACCCGTACCTTCTACCTTATTCTTGGAAATAGTTATTGACCAAAAATTAGATTGGAGCAGAGTATTTAGAGCATTGTAAGCCAATTTTTAAAGCACTGAAAATTCTTCCACTTCCTTGCCTATATATATTTGAGATTTGTATGTTTATAAAAAGGTATTCACAGATGTTCCCATTGTATGAACAGAACTCTAAAAGAGTACAAAACAGAAGCCCAAATAAATTGCTTGCACCTAGCCAGAGACTACATTTGTATAGCAGGAATTCCAATTGCATGGCAATCAAAATATTTAATAATTTACCCCCACGTATTAGAGTGTTGCCTACTGATAAATTCAGAAAAACAATATTTGCCTGGCTTTTAGACAATTGTTTCTACTCAGTTAATGATTTTTTTTATTAATAAATTTTGACATTACATTTTATTTTTTATCAATACTTTGTGTGTGACCTATTGACTTATTTGTTATAATTCTTTAATTTTTTTTTATATAAGTTTTGACATTACATATTTTATCAATTGGCCACTTTGACATTGTAAATTCATTTTAATATTTCTACACCGGCAACGGTAGTGTATGTGAAACAGTTTTATATTTAAGACCTTAATGTACCATATGCGCAGAAATAAATTATTATTATTTCCTTTATTTAACTATATATACATATAAATTATATTTTTAAATATTAGTATATAAAAAGTATAAAAACATTTAAAAATATAAAAAATAGTAGCCCACCGGTATCGGGAACAGGGTCCAAGCTACCGGCGGTCAGGGCTCCAGAGAGAGGAACCTCCTGACAATGCGAGCCGTGTCAAGAAGTACCGCTTTCTGAATCAAGCCCTTGATCCAGCTGCCTAACGAGAGCCTCCTGAGGTGTTGGTCGAGGCTCTTGGCAATTAAGCCATTGGCTGTCACGACTATCGGTACAATGATTGCAGAGTCCACATCCCACATGTCGACAACCTCGCGAGCCAAGTCAAGATACTTGATTTGTTTATCTTTCTCGGCTTTCACGAGGTTCTCATCATGAGGGATGGTTATATCAACAATCATTGCACGCCGCTCTGATCGATCCACCATCACTATATCAGGCTTATTGGCAACAATAGTCCTGTCAGTGATGATGGACCGATCCCAGTACAATGTGATATTGCCATTTTCGAGAACTGGGTCGGGCACATACCTGTAGTACGGCACCTCCGATTCTACAAGGTTGTATTTGAGAGCAAGTTGCTGATGGATTATCCTGGCTACAAGGTTATGTCTATGCAAATACTCTCCATTAGCTAGACGAGAACACCCGGAGATAATGTGCCTGATTGATTCCCCCGGCCGGTGACATGCCCGACAGATGTCAACCGTGCCGTCTTTCACAATAAATCTCCGGTAATTGTTCGTCATCATAACTTCGTCCATAATTGCACAGACAAAACCTTCGGTTTCTCCAAAGAGGTTACCGAAACGCAGCCAGGCTACGGACGCTAGTAGATCTACATCGGGCCCATGTAGGGCCCGGTAAAAGCGTCCGTGAAGCTCCTTACTCTGCCATACTTCCAAGCGATCATTAGTGTCAAGCACTACTGGCTTGCGCCAGTTCTCTTTAGCCAAGGAGAGCGGGGTGAGGCCCTTGTCAACCGCGACTACATCTCGATGCATCCCCACGTCGGTTTCTATAAAATATTCCCTGAGACTGCATATCTCGCGATTGTGGAGGGTCTTGGCGTTTAAAAAGCCTCGACCTCCACATTTTCGCGGGACATACAGCCTCATAACCGATGACCGTGGGTGATGTAATCGATTTGCAGTCAGCAGCGTACGGACCTTCCGATCCAGGGCGTCGAGTTCGGTCTGAGTCCATTTGAGTATGCCGAAAGAGTACATCAAAACCGGCATGACCCAACCGTTAAAGGCGCGCACCTTGTTTCCGCCTGATAGAAGACTATTAAGTACTTTTTTCAGGCGGCCAAAGAAGCGTTCCTTCAACGATTGCTTCATGTCAGTAACATTGATGCCCAACGCTTCCGACATACCCAAATACTTATAGGTTTCGGATGCGGAGAGGGCTCTAAGGTTTGTGAAACCTGAGAGTTGGGTTCCCACAGATTCCACAATCTCCCCTCGCTTTACATGCATGACCGCACATTTGTCCACACCAAATTCCATCCTGATGGCACTACTGAAAGTTTCAGTAATCTTCAGTAGCGCCATCAGTTGCAAATTGTTGGGAGCAAAAAGTTTTAGGTCATCCATGTAAAGGAGGTGCGATATAACCTGACCACCTCTCCTCAGCCGATAGCCTAGACCTGAATCCTCCAGCAGTGTGCTTAGAGGATTCAAGGCTAAGCAAAACCAAAGTGGACTCAAACTATCGCCCTGAAATATTCCTCGCTCGATCCTTATCGGTTCGCTGTTCCTCTGGATATTTCGACATCCTGGATAGCGAAGGATCGTGCTCCATTGCCCCATACACGTCATCAGGAAGGTGCGTAGAGTTGCATCTACTTTATACAACTCCAGCACCCTCATGAGCCATGTATGTGGTACCGAGTCATAGGCCTTCTTATAATCTATCCAACATGTCGATAGATCCTTTCGGAAACGGCGAACCTGTTGGCTAATGGCCATATCAATGAGGAGTAGCTCCTTAGTACCGCGGGACCCATTCCTACATCCATTTTGAGAGGCAGACATGATGGAGTTGGTGTCAATATGTTTGTAAATTTTAGCTCTCAAAATGGATGTAAGAACTTTATAGACCGTCGGTAAACATGTGATCGGTCTATAATTTTTGGGATCCGCGGTGCTACCTGATTTGTGGAGCAGGTGGGTTATTCCTGTCGTTAGGAATTGGGGCAGCGACCCTGATTCTAAAGCTGACTGGAACTGAGATGCCAAGCGAACGTGCGACCTTGTAAACCATTTTATCCAAAAGTTATGCAGCCCGTCCGGTCCTGGAGACTTCCAGTTAGGCAACGGACGGACTGCATGGGCTACGTCTTGGGGGCAGATGCTAATAGCCCCCATTTCTGGTATTGGATCGCAGGCTCGCTGGACATCCCGAGCCCAGTCACCTTCGGTGTGACTGACAGGCACCGACCAGATGTTTTGCCAGAACGAAAACATGGCGTCATCATCCGGTAGATGCGTGTCACTCATACCTTGGTCCGGTCGCTCCCAAGCCCTATAAACCCACCTTTCATTACTTTGGAACCTGCAATTCTGGGTGTATCGCTCCACACGCCGCTTATACCGACGAATACGGTTCGCCCATGCATACACTTTCTGTTTCAGGAAGTCAATGCGCTCTGTGACACGGGACATATAGTCTTGAGGGCTGATATTAGTACCTGAGAATGCCCGCCTCACAAAGCGCATCACTCTAGGACGGGTATTGCCCTCCCTGAAACAGATTAGTTTGCCGATGA